>CAUYQU010036063.1:0-10621 GCA_963574635.1 Cheracebus regulus
GTAATCCCAGCACTTTGGGAGGCAGAGGCGGGTGGATCACGAGGTCAAGAGATCGAGACCATCCTGGCCAACATGGTGAAACCCCATCTCTACTAAAAGTACAAAAAAAAATTAGCCGGGCGTGGTGGTGTGTGCCTGTAGTCCCAGATACTCGGGAGGCTGAGGTAGGAGAATTGCTTGAAACAGGAAAACGGAAGTTGCAGTGAGCCTGGATCACGCCACTGCACTCCAGCCTGGTGTTAGAGCGAGACTCTGTCAAAAAAAAAAAAAAAATTTTTTTTCCAAAATGTGGCCCTTAATATGAGAATTGAGGAAGACTGACTTTACACATATATCACTGGTACAAGAAAGAAAAAATATGACATTCAGAATTACTCATAATGCACACCATCTAACAGATTTGCTATGCATGAAAATATCCAGCCCTTTGTTCATTCGGTACAAAAGTGTGAGACACAGGCATTCTTGTAGAGCCTTCTAGGGCAATTTGGGGCACAGTATATAAATATAGAATGATTGCAAAAGTGAACCTAAATACATTTGAATAATGGTCCTATTTTTTTTTCATCATTTGATTCTCAATCCTAATCTTCCCATAAAGGCATTTAGTGATTTATTATCTTCATATCTGTTTCTTACCCATTCATTTGCTTATGATAGAAACTGGGAAGTCATATTTGTTTCTATATCTAATCCATCAGGTTGACCACTTAATTTAAACATATACTTTATGTTTCCTTCTTGACAGTCACCACCCAGGTCGTATTTGTATGTCTTCCTGTCATCCTTCAGTGGAAATAATGTCACTGCACTCTGACTGGTGTTCCTGCTTCTACTTCTATTCTAAGTCATTCCATACATAATAGGCAGAATGACAGTGCAAATCCCAGAATGGCATCACATCATTATTGTGTTTAACTCTCTCTAGCATCTTTGTGTGTGTGTGTGTGTGTGTGTGTGTGCACATGCGCGCATGCACACGTGTGCACTTAGGATAAATCTAAAACCCTCTCATGGACCACAAAGTGTGGTAGGATCTCTTCCATGCTAACTTCTTTAACCACGTCTGGCTATGTTCTCCTATCCATTCAGTATGCTCCAAAAATCTGGTCATTTAAAAATCTTTCTCACTTTACAAACTTTGCACATACTTCATGTCCATCGGATTTCTCATTTATGGATTCAGTCAACCATAGATAGAAAATATTTGAAAATATTGAACACGTACAGACTTTTTTCTTGTCATTATTCTGTAAAAAATACAGTACAACTATTCACACAGCATTTACATTGAATTAGATATTACAAGTAATCTCGAGATGATTTAAAGTATACAGGAGGGTGTGCATGGGTTTTATAAAAATACTATGCTGTTTTACATAAGGAACTGGAGCATCTGATAGTCTTCCCAACAGGCTGCGAGCTCCATGAGAAGGTCCCATCTATCTTTTTCTGTCTGCTGTATCCTAATGCTAGTACATGGACTGGCACACAGTAGGCATTTAATATATTGGCTGAATGAGTGAGTAGAAATTTCGTATCTTATAGTTCATGTGTTCAGTGTTCAACAAGATGCATATTTTGAATCAAGCACTGTCCTCAGCTCACTGGAGATAAAAGAGACAAAAAGAAACAAAAATTCCTGCTCTTGTGGACCTTACTTTCTAGTATAGGGAGACCAATAAAACACAACAGATATAGTAAATGAGTAGATTGCATGGTGTTTTGGAAGGAGAGGTGTGGTAAAGAAAAATGGAGCCAGGTAATGGGAATGAGGTGGGCCAGAGGAATGTGATTTGAAGTTTTAATACATAATCAGCTTAGAACTCACAAAATAGGCGGCATTTGGGGAGAGACTTGAGACAAGTCATAGGGTTACCTATTTGGATATTTAGAGCAATAATTTTCCACAAAGCAAATAGCTAGTACAAAAGTTGAAAGCAGAAATTTGTCTGGAGTTTCTGAGAACAGCAAAAGATGAAACAATATGTCAAGTAGGGAGAGGTAAAAGATATGGCCAAAGAGATAACGGAGGACAGGCAGACAATGTAGGTCCTGTAGGCCACGGTTCTTATATTGGCTTCTTTGGTAACTGACTGGGTGAGCCATTGTGTGGTTTCAGTAGATGGAGTTGAAAAGTGAAATGATCTTTAAGTGGATCAAGATGGTTGCTCTGTGTAGACTAGAATGATATGATGGAACTTGAAGCAGGAAGACCAGATGGAAAATGGTGGCTTGAATCAGAGTATAGCAGTGGACTAGGTGACAAACAGTTTAACTCTAGATATATTTTTAAGGTAGAGCCAAAAGATTTTGCTGATGCTTTTGATGGAGGTTTGAGAAAAAGTAAGGAGTTGAAGATGATTCCAAGGGTTCTGGCATACTTACCTGGAAGAACAGAGTTGCAATCAAGTAAGATGGGGAAGAGCAGACGTATATGTTTGGATAGAGTTAGTGAGATCATATCCAATTGGAAATCCTAGTTGAGAGGTTGAAAGAACCGTTAAATGTACAATTTAGGAGGGCCACAAGATGAGAGTGATGACTGTGGGAACTGTCAGTCTATGGACATAAGAATAGATAAATGAGTATATACAGAGAATACGTAAGTGATTATACACATAGAGTAGATAAAGTGAGTATATACAGAGAGAAGATAAGTGCATATACACAGAAAATAGATAAGTGAGTATATAGAGAGAGGAGATAAGTATACACAGAGAGTAGATGATTAAACACAGAGAGTCGATAAGTGTGTATACACAGTGAGTAGATAAGTGAGTATACACAGAGAGTTGATGAGTGAGTATACACAGAGTATACATAAGTGAGTATATACCGAGAATAGATGAGTATACACAGAGAATACATATGTGAGTATACACAGAGAGTAGTTAAGCATACACAGAGAGTACATAAGTTAGTATATATAGAGAATAGATGAGTGACTATACACAGAGAATACATAAGTGAGTATACACAGAGTAGATAAAGTGAGTATATACAGAGAGTAGGTAAGTGAGTATACACAGAGAAGAGAAAAGGAGTGAGGTCTGAGCCACTGGGCAGACACTTCAATGTTAAAAGGTCACAAAGAACAATTTTCTTCATATCATATGCTGGATCCAAATATACCGAATGTTTTAAAATTGGTGGTTTTCCACTTAAATTCTAGTCAGTATTTCTCTGAAGGGGCAATGATTTTTTTCCCATAGAAATCTAAAGATATTCTGTAAAAGTCATGTTTTACTATGTTTATAAATGAGTATTTGCTAACACAGACTTAAATTCCTTTTGTCAAAGCATATTTATGACAGATAATATATGTTCTTCATGAAATATGCCTTTATCCTTAAATAAATTCTAACATTATTTCCTCATTGAGAAAATTAATCTTTGAATTATAACATTTTTGTATTTGGAATATGGCAATGGAATTGGAAGAACAAAAGTCATATATTTCCTAGTTTTCTGAATGAGTAACAAATGACTATACAAACATATTCTATTAGAAGGTAAAAAAAAAGTAGCAAGATTGTGCTTAATTTTGGACTCAAGATTTGTTCCAAACAACTTTGAAAGTCAATCTTTGTTCTGGATAATTCACTGATCTGAAGGAATATAAGGAAGTTGGTTTCAGGGTTAACAAAGGAATTCAGACCTTTGGGTTTAGTTCAGTTCATGACCCCAAGGAGGCACCGTGGGGTCATGAACTGAATAACTCTGAATCAATTGGAGTTGACCTACTGAAGCAGTCCAACTTTAACTTCAGGTTCATTGTAGTTCAGATTGATACCCTAAACCAAATGAGCATCTGTGGCATGGCAACAATTTAACTACATGTATTCTGCTCCACTGTGGGCGACATTAATGAGCTGTTGGTAAATCACTTTTCTTTGGAAGTCCAGGTCCAGAGCTTGTACTACAATGCTGCTTTGTGTTGTTTATTTCTCATCTACTTCTGTCAGCTGAGACATAAAGCAAATGTTTAGCAAAAGATTCCAAACTCTCAGCAATGCTTAAGCAATACGAAAAGTATGTGAAATGTAATCTGAGTTTCTCAATTGCACACTGTTATTTCTAAATATAAAATCCTTCTAAGATTTTTTTCTAGATGGTTCTATTCTTATTCCTCTAGAAATGTAATCAAAATTGTAGTAAAATATAATGGAGTAGTTTGAGTCTCACGTGGCTGGGATGGGACCTTGCTCTGCCACTCCATTGAATGTGATAGCATGAATGTTGTCTAGGAATGTAAACTCGCTAGGTATTAGTTTCTTCATCTGTAAAATGAGATTAATAGTATTATCCTTTAGGTTAATTTTAAAACATAAAATAATGTATTCAAGTCTTTAGCAGAGTATCTTAACGCTAGTAAGCACTCAATACATTGTAGTCACCTTTATTTGTTGCTAGTAATTATTCTTAAATTTCTAGGTATTGTTAACAGTTTAATATTTATCAATTTAATTTACAATGTAATATTTTATCAGTCTTAAATTCTGACATTATTGTGTATTCTTATTTTCCCTAAATCAAATTTATTGAGATAAATTTTATATATAATAAAATATATCTATTTTAAATGTAAAATTTGATAAGTGCCTTAGTTCAGGCTGCTATATTAAAGTTCCAATACCGTCAATAGATTGAGTGGTTTATAAACAACAGAAATTTATTTCTCATAGTTCTAGAGGCTGAACATCTGAGATTAGGGTGCCAGATTAGGTTTATAAACAACAGAAATTTATTTCTCATAGTTCTAGAGGCTGAACACCTGAGATTAGGGTGTCAGGTGAGGGCTTTCTTCTAGTTGCAGACCGCTAACCTCTCATTGTATCCCCACACAGTGGAAAAAGAGCAAGGCAAGTTTCTGGGACCTCTTTTATAGAGGCATTAATCCCATGCTGATGACCTAATTCCCTCCCAAAGGCTCTACTTCCTAATACTAACACATTGGAGGTTAGGATTTCAACATGTGAATTGATAGGGGGAGCATAAATAATCATACAGTTTTAACAGATTTATACACCTGGGTAGCCACTACGACAATCAAGATATAAAAACATTTCCATCACTCCGACAAAATTTCCTACAAGCTTTTCTAAATATTTTTTTTCATTCCAGCCCAAAGCAAAGACAACTCTTGCTGTTTACTACCACCATAGATTATATTTGTCTTTCTATAGATTCATATAAATGGAATTCTATAATATGTAGTCTCACGTAAGAGGCTTTAAAAAAAAACTTGGTGTATTTTTGATATTTGTTTGTGTTGTTACATGTATTAGTAGTTCATTTCTTTCTTTTTATTGCTGAGAGATATTCCATTTAATGAATATACCACTGTTTATGCCATTTGTCTATTGATAGATATTGGGTTGTTTCCAGTTTTTAACAGTTATGAATGAAGATAATTTATGTACAAATATTTCTGTGGGCTGCTCTATCCTTTGCACAAATTTCTAAACAATACATATTTGACTTACTGTATATAATATTAATTAACTATAAATAATCTTAAATGGCTAATGCATGCGGGACTTAATACCTAGGTGATAGGTTGATAGGTGCAGCAATCCACCATGGCACATGTCACCTATGTAACAAACCTGCACACATATCCCAGAATTTAAAATAACAACAATTATTGTTACTAAAGATCATTTATGTGCAGGTATTTGAGTGGTCACATGTTTTTATTTCTCTGATAAATACCTACGGATGTAATTACTAGGTCATAAAGTAAGTCCATTAAATTTTATAGGAAATTGCCAAACTTTTTCCTGGTGGGTTTGTACATTCTTTCAACAAAGACACTTGGTATGGTAAGTGTGACGGTTGTTAGTTTTATATGTTGAATTGACTGGGGTGCCAACATATTTGACCAAACATTATTCTGAGTGTGTCTGTGAGGGTGTTTTAGATGAGGTTAACATTTGATTCAGTAGACAGAGTAAAGCAGATTGCCTTGCTCAACGTGGGTGGTCCTTACCCAATCAGTTGAAGGACTGAACCAACCGGGAAGGCTGACCTCCCTGTAGGAGAGAACTTCTGCCTGATTGCCTGAGATAAAACACTTGCCTTTTTATGCCTTTGGGTTCAAACTAAAATATCAGCTCTTCTTGGATCTCAAACCTGCTGCCTTTTGGACAAAAAGTTAAACAGTTGGTTTTCCTGGTTCTCATTCCATGAAACTCCGACTGAAACTATACCACTGGCTCTCCAAGGTTTTCAGCTTGCCAACAGCAGATCTTGGAATTTCTCAGCCACCCTAATTGTGTGAGCCAATTCCTTATGGTAAATCCCTTTATGCTCTGGAGAACCCAAATACAGTAAGTCTTTTTAACTTTAATTTTATTACAGTCTCTAAGTTTTCTTTTAGTCATTCTAATGTGTGTGTTTTGGCATAACATTATGGTTTCACTTTGCATTTTGATTAATGATGTTAAATATCTTTTCATGTGCTTTTTGGCCATCGGTACACCTTTTTTTTGCAAGGACCCATTGAAATCATTTGTGAGTTTTTTTTTCCCTTGTTGATTTCTAAGAGTTGTTTATATGTTTAATTTTAATCCTTTGTCAGATACGTGTTTAGTAAATATAATTTTCCTACTTGTAGAAGAAAACTTTTTTATTTTGTTAGTATTTTATTTGAACAACAGAAATTTTGTATTTTGACCAATTCTAATTTATCATTTTTATCCTTTTATTTGGGCTTTTGGGGTCTCATCTAAGAAATATTAGATTCTGAAAATTTTCTCTGTGCTTTCTTATATACGTTTTAAAGTTTTTGCCTTATGTGTCTATGATTAATTTCAAGTTAATTTTTGTACAAAATATGAGATAATAGTTGAGGTTCATTGTTTTCCCAAATGATTTTCCCAAATCTAGCTGTTCTAGCTTCTGTTGCTGAAAAGTACTTCTCCATTGAGGTAACTCACATTTTTGTCAAAAATCAGTTGGCTACATATGCATGTCTCAGTCTGTTCATTTAAGCTGCATTTCTATTTATACAAAAAATAAAACATTGACTATATTATTGTAGTTTTACAGTAAATGATAGTATATTAGAAGGCAACTGATTTTTCTATTATCCTTATATTCTATGAACTTGCTAAACTAATTTTTAAAAACTCTTTGTAGTGGCCTTTTATAGACTTAGGATTTCCACATATTGGATCGTGAGTTTTTCTTTTTTTTTTTTTTCAATCCGTATGCTTTTTATTTTATTTTATTTTATTTTGCCTTGTTGCAGTGGCTAGGATCTCCAATACAATGTTAAATGGAAGTGGTGAAACTAGGAGTAGATGAGTAGGTGATCATGTTTAACTGGCGATTTTTGTCTCACTTCCAGTCATAAAGGGAAAACATTCAGTCTTTCGCTGTTTAGTGTGTTACCAGTGAATTTTTCTTAAGTGTCCTCTATCAAGTCAAAGAATATGTGTCTATTTATAATTTTTGGGATATTTAAAAATCATTAGTTATGTTAAATTCCATCATATATTTTTTTGCATCTATGAGAATATCATATGATTTTTTACTTTGTTGTTTCAATGCACTAAACTGCATTTGCTTATTTTGAATGCTAAATCAATCTTGCATGTCTGTGTAGACCCTAACTAGTAATGATACATTAAGATTTTCATGCTGCTATACACCATGGAATACTATGCAGCCATAAAAAAGGATGAGTTCATGTCCCTTGCAGGGACATGGATAAAGCTGGAAACCATCATTCTAAGTAAACTAACACAAGAACAGAAAACCAAACACTGCATGTTCTCAAGTGGGAGTTGAACAATAAGAGCACATGGAAACAGGAAGGGGAACATCACACACCAAGGATCTCTCAGGGGTGAGGAGCTAGAAAAGGGATAGCATTAGGAGAAATACCTAATGTAGATGACAGGTTGATGGGTACAGCAGACCACCATGGCATGTGTATACCTATGTAACAAACCTGCACGTTCTGCACATGTACCTCAGAACTTAAAAGTATAATAATAATAAAAAAGATTTTCATGTTGCTGGATCCTATTTTTAACAGCTTATTAAAGATTTGTATGTTTACATTTATGAGGGATATTAATCTGTAGATTTTTATATTATAATATCATTGTTTCTTTTTTTTTTCCATTTATTTTTCTTTTCTTCTACTTTTTTAGACAGGGTCTCACTGTGTTGTCCAGGCTGGGGTGCATTGGCGCAAACATGGTTCACTGTAGCCTCAACCTCCTGGGCTCAATCCTCCCACCTCACCCTTCTGAATAACTGGGACCACAGGTGTGTCCCACTACTCCAGCTAATTTTTTATAGAGACAAGGTCATGTTATGGTGCCCAGGCTGGTCTCAAACTCATGGGCTCAAGCAACCCTCCCACTTCAACCTCCCAAAGTGTTGGAATTACAGATGAGCCACTGCACCTAGCCATCTTATTTTCTTAATGGTGGTAATGTTGGCCCCATACCAGAGTTGGGAAGTGTTTACTTCTCTTGTAGTTGCTGAAATAATTTACATAAAACTAGTGAATATGTACAGTGGCTCACATTTGTAATGCCAACACTTTGAAAGACCAAGACAAGAGGATTGCTTGAGACCAGCCTGAGAAACATAGTGACACTCTGTTTCTACAGAAAATTTAAGATATTAGCTGGGGATGGTAGTGTGCTCATGTAGTCTCAGCTATTCAGGTGGCTGAGACAAGAGTATGCCTAGAAGTTTGAGGCTATGGTGAGCTATGATCATGCCACTGCATTCCAGTCTGGGCAATACAGCAAGCCCTTGTCTCAAAATAAATAAATAAGTAAATAAAATAAAATTTAAAAATAAAGTTAGTACCATTTCTTCCTTAAGTATTTTGTATAATTCACTGGTGTATAATTTATCAGGACCAGAAGTTTCCTTTGCAGGAAATGTTTTGCCAATTATACATTTAATTTCCTCAATAAACATATAGCTAGTCAGACTTCTCTGTTTTTCTTGAGTAGCTTGCAATTTTTGTCTTTAAAGGCACTTGTCAACATCATCTAAATTATCATGTTTTGGCATTAAGCTTTCAAAATATTCTTTTATTATTGCTTTAATTATGCAGCACCTGCAGTTATTATATTTGTCTCATCTTGGCTTTAGTAATATTTATTGATTTATTAAAATAGGAGAGAGATCCAAGATGGCCAATTAGCAACAGCTCAGGAATGTAGCTCCCAGTGAAAGTGCAGAGAATGAGTGGACGCCGCACTTTCCAATGAATTTTTGTTGCCCACAGACCTGGAAATTCCCAGCAGAGGATCCACATGGGGTGCCAGCACAACTCTTTTGGCTGGCGCAGCTGTTTTGCCGGTAACCCAGCGCAGCGCTTCTTGGTGCAGAGTATACGGGATGGACGAGCTCGGCTGGTCCCATCGCCACAAGGAAAACAGCAGTTGGAAGCACTGAGGACTGAGAGTTTCACAGCAAGCACAGCGAACCCGGGAAGGTCCAGCTCTGTGGGGAACAGGCATCTGCCAAAGGAAAACTAAGAAACAGAAAAAGCTTCATCACCAGGCAGAGAGAGATCCAAGATGGCTGCATAGCAGGAGCTCAGGATTGTAGCTCCCAGTGAAAGCACAGAGAGTGAGTAGATGCCGCAATTGCAGACGGATTTTTGATGCCCACAAACTGGGAGATTCCCGGTGAAGGAGCCACACAGGTCGCCAGCGTGAATCTTTTGCTGGCGCGGCTGTTTTGCCGGCGCTCTGGTGTGGTGCTTCTCAGTGCAGAGTATACAGGACTGGGTGCCCTTTTAGTTGGGCTCTGCAGGTCCCATCCCCACAAGGAGAAGAGCAATTGGAAGCACTGAGGACTGAGAGCAAGCACAGCTGAACCCAGGAAGGCCCAGCTCTGTGGGGAAGGGACGTCCGCCAAAGGAAAACTAAGAAACAGAAAAAACTTCACCACCAACAAGCCGGATGTCCACTCAGAGACCCAATCTGAAAGTCAACAATTACAAAGACGACAGGTGGATAAATCCACAAAAATGGAAAGAAACCAGTGCAAAAAGGCTGAGAATACCCAATATCAGAATGCCTCTCCTCCTACAGGGGATCGCAGCTCCTCATCAGCAAGAGAACAAGGCCTGATGGAGGATGAGTGTGATGAACTCACAGAATCAGGCTTCAGAAGGTGGATAATAAGAAACTTCTGTGAGCTAAAAGAACGCGTTCTAACCCAATGCAAAGAAACTAAGAACCTTGAAAGAAGATTTAACGAAATGCTAACGAGAATGGACAACTTAGAGAACAATATAAGTGAATTGATGGAGCTGAAAAACACAACATGAGAACTTCACGAAGCATGCACAAGTTTCAACAGCTGAACTGACCAAGCAGAAGAAAGGATATCAGAGGTCGAAGATCAACTCGATGAGATAAAATGAGAAGGCAAGATGATGGTAAAAAGGAATGAACAAAGTCTCGAAGAAATATGGGACTATGTGAAAAGACCTAATCTACATTTGATAGGTGTACCTGAATGTGACGAAGAGAATGAATCCAAGCTGGAAAATACTCTTCAGGATATTATCCAGGAAAACTTCCCCAACCTAGCAAGGCAGGCCAACATTCAAGTCCAGGAAATACAG
>CAUYQU010036073.1:0-13251 GCA_963574635.1 Cheracebus regulus
ACAGATAAAACAGTAAGCATGCTTTATGTGATCTTAAAGTCTCTGTTGCCTAAAGGATAAGAATAAGCCCTTTAGGACATTCAGGGTACTTAATTTTTCTATTACATTCTTATTCCTTTGTTCCTTCAGTAGTACCTATATATCTTTTTTTTTTTTTTTTTTTTTCCCGACAGAGTCTCGCTCTGTCTCCCAGGCTGGAGTGCAGTGTCCTGATCTTGGCTCACTGGCACGTCCACCTCCCGGGTTCAAGTGATTCTCCTGCTTCAGTCGGCTGAGTAGCTGGAACTACAGGTGCCCACCACCATGCCAACCTAATTTTTTGTATTTTTAGTAGAGATGGGTTACACCATGTTGATCAGGCTGGTCTCAAACACCTGACCTCAGGTGATCCACCTGCCTCAGCCTCCCAAAGTGCTGGGATTACAGTTGCAAACCACTGAGCCCAGCCCATCCATGGTATTTTCTAATTGGAGCTGAACTCTGCATGCCTGAGCGGATCCCCCTGAAATGCCCTCCTCCTCTTGCAGACTCATGGTCTGAGCTTAGCTTCTGCCGTGAGAACACCATCCAGTGGCAGAAGACACTAGCCAGTTGCTGTGGTATGTGAAAGTGACTGAACTCCAAGATAGAATACCATAAAGCAATTTCTAGAAGGATTCAGGACTTGTGATGGACTTCAGTCACTTGTCACATGTCAAACTTAAAGAAGAAAACATCAGTGGCCACTTCATGGGAGGGTAAGTCTGAAGGTAAGACAGGTGGCAACTGTAGCCTGCCTGATGAAGGGTGCAATGTAATTAAGCAGTGATGTCTGTGAGCCACTGTGGTCTGGGACATTAATGGTATTGCATAGGAAATATGTATCTGCTTGAAATTCACTTTCAGCTAAGCCCTGTATCAGTTAGGATCAGGCATCACTGCAGGTAATAGAAAACTCTCAACTAAAAAATAGCTTTTAAAACAGCAAAAGTTGATTTTTTGCCCTGGAGTTAGGTAACCAGGGCCTGTAAGTCATTAGGGACAAGCTTCACCCAGTTCGCCATATCTTACTGCAAGAGGGTCTGGGAAATGTAGTCTTTTAGCTGGGTGCATATTCACTCCCAGTGGTATGCTGGTAAGCCAGCTTTATCCTCTCCCAATCCCAAAGTGGGAGAGGGGGATGGAGAGAGAAAGAAACTCATAATTGTAGCATTTCCTAATTTCTGCAGTATAAATACTACCACCGTGGTTAATTTCAAGCTACCAACGGCTTAATAATTAGTTATACAATTCCTGCAAATCTAATAATTGGCCCTTGGGAGCTGGTGCAAGCTTGCTCTAGTAGATCACTGGGCTGCAATGCAAATAATATCAGAGTTTGGTTACTAAGGAGAAAGGATGGGATAGCTGATGGGTAGACATCTGGCAGTCTCTGCCACTGATACCAAATGGAACACAACTATGTATTCTGACCAGAAGTAGGGTTAGAAATATGTCCTCCACAATTCCTGCAGAAAAAGAACCCTGATTTCTGATGAAACAACGTAAAAGGCAGAAGAAAACATGAGCTGGAGAGGCTGCTAGTGTTTAAAGAGCTGCAGGGCCAGGAAAACCCATCCTTGGTGCAAACAGGTGCCACAGGCAGAACATACTGGAATTAATCCCTTGAGAATGCAAAGACCCCAAATTAGATGATGAAATGGAACTCCAAGGTAGAATACCATAAAGCAAGGCAACTGGGATCATCTGAAGAGTAGGAGAAATGCAATAACATTTAATGATGCATCTTCCCTTTAGACGAAGCTCTCTGGGGCTTGGGGCCATGTTTTTTCTGTTCATTGCATTATTTTCGGTGTGTAGCCCAATCTTTGACACCTTCATTCATTCAACAAACACTTAGTTTGCTTACCTGTGGCAGGCACTGTTCTCTGTGGTGAGGGAACAGCAGTGAACAAAATTGGCAGAAGTCCTGGCCCTCATGGAGCTTACGCTCTATTTGGAAGGCAACGGGGAGAAAATTAAATAATTTATACAGTGCTTAATGCTATGGGGATAATCAGGCAGGGAAGGAGGATTGGGAGGGTTATAAGTGCTCAGTTGTTTAAGAAAAAACATTATTTGTTTTTTAAATTATTGAGATGGGGGTCTTGCTATGTTGCCCAGGCTGGTCTTAAACTCCTTTGTTCAAATGATCCTCCTGCCTTGGCTCCCAAAGTGCTGGAATTACAGGCATGAGTCACCACGCTACCCATGAAAAGTGTTTTTAAACTAAATGGTGTTTTAGGTTGGGTTTCCTAAAAGCAGTCCCTGAGATTAGAACTTGTGTGCCAGTGATGTGCTAAGGATGTGCTGGAGACACCAGTAGCCTCAGCGTTGATTGGCTATCAGCAATGTTTGGGCCAGGGTCCTCTGAAAAGCAGAGCCCAAGCAAGAATTCGAATGCCAATGTTTTATTTGGGAGGTTTGAGGTCTGAGCAGTGAGAATGAGGAGAAAGAGGGAGTGAGGTGGGGAAAAATGTGAAGTGATGCGATGTCTTGCCACGTCGGTCAATGCACCCTGTGAGCCCGCAGGCAGGCCTGGGCGTGTGCCCGGCATGCTGGACCTGTCTGGAGGTTTGCAAGGAGAGGCTGCATGTGGAGAAGGCAGAGGCAGAGAGGGTGGGTGGGCTCCATCTGCTTACTTCTCTCCCAAATCCCCTTTCCTACTGGTCAAGATGCTCCATGGGGGCCACTGCCCCGCCTTCTGGGGCAGCACCTGCCTCCTCAAGCCTTCTCCGCCTGGTGCTGTAACATTGTGTGAAAACCTGGAAGGGGAAAGGCAGCCCAGCTAGGGGGCTGTAGGTGTGGGGACTGCGGAGGTGTTGGACCAAGAAGAGAAAGAAGGCAGCAGCAGTGAGGGGATGCCCCAGGTCCCTGTCCGACAAGGCGGGCGGGCATTCCCTGCTTGGCTATTACCCAGCCTTGCAACCTTGGGCACGTCACCCAGCCTCTCTGAATCTAGTCTTAGCGAGAGGGTTGGGGTGGGGTGGGACAGCCTTTTGAGTCCCTTCGGCTGAAACTGCCTGCCTCTGTGGCAGTCAGCACCCTGCCATCTCCTGGCAGCCCCTGGCGAGCTTGGAAATGATACTGAAAGCCAGGCTTTCAGCAGTCACAGCCGCTGGCAGGGAAGGGAGTCCACTGGATTTGAGCAGAGCTTTTGAGAAAGGGTAGGAGGGAGCTTTCACCCCTCCTCTTACCCCAGGGGAAGTATTTCTTTCACCCTGTAGAGGGGGAGGGAGAATTGGCTTCAATGATTTCTTTGTCCTTGGACAAATTTGCTACTAACAGCCCTTCAGTAGTCAGCAAGGGCCCACTCAAGTGAGTTTAAAAAGAATTTACAGCATAAATAACTACAGCTAGCTGCAAAGGGAATATAATAATAATTTTTAAATCCCTCAAGTCAAAATACTGTGATGGGTTTGAATCCAATTGTCAACAAAATATAAGCACGAACTCCACATGGCCATAAGAGCAGCGGGGACTTGGGGTCAGGGTGGGGAGAATGTGGTCCCGGAGGAAACAGTGATCGCAGCTACCTTGTGTGGCTGTTCTTGAAGTTAGACCAGAAGAAAATTATTGAAGCATCTCAACCACACATATGGCCTGGAATCACCCTCAGCTCCACTGGTGCCTGAAGGACAGATACAGGATGCTCTATAACAAGTGCCAGGAACTTCCTTGGGCGATGCCCTTACCAGCAGGACCGCCTCCTGGCAGTTCAGCTGTGCTAAGTCCAGGGCCTGCATCCCACAGCTCCAGGGGCACAGTGCAAATGGTATCCAACGTGTGAATGTGTGCTTGGCAGGGGAGAGGGGGTTATTGGTTTCCTTTTCTGTGTGTGTGCATGCTATCATGTTAAATTTTTGAGAATAGAATACTAAATTGCATATCTGATTACATATGTTAATGCTAAACTTCATCACCTCAAAGTAGGATTGCCAAATTTAGCAAATATCAACACAGGTTTCCCAGTTAAGTTTAAATTTCAGATAAAAATGAATAATTGTTCATCCTAAACACTGCATGGAATATAATAAAAATTATGCATTGTTAATTTAAAATTAAAATTTAACTGGGCATCCTAAATTTTATCTGACAGCCGAACCTCAAATATCACATTTTCTGCATATACAAATATTTGTGTGTATCTACAAATAGAAATATATTTTATTTTTCACACAAATGATAGCATATTGCACACACTATTCTGTGTCTTGATTGTCTTGTTTAATAATACATTATACATGACTGGGCATGGTGGCTCACACTTATAATCATAACACTTTGGGAAGCTGAGGCAGGAGAATTGCTTGAGCCCAGGGGTTTCAGACCAGCCTGGGCAACATAGTGGGCTCCTATCTCTACAAAATATAAAAAGTTAGCCTGGTGTGGAGACACACACCTGTGATTCAGGCTACTTGAGAGACAGGGGGAGGATTGCTTAATCGCATCACTGCACTCCAGCCTGGGCTACAGAGCGAGACCCTGTCTCAAAAAAAAAAAAAGATACATCATATAGATTATTCTTTATCAGTGCATGCATATCTGCCTCATTAAAAAATTTGTTTTAGACTTGGGGGTACATGTGAAGGTTTGTTACATAGGTAAACATGTGTCACAAGGGTTTGTTATACATTTTATTACATCACCCAGGTATTAAGCTCAGTACGCAATACTTATCTTTTCTGCTCCTCTCCTTTCTCCTACCCTCCCCCATGAGTAGACCCAATGTCTATTGTTTATTTCTTTGTGTTCATAGGTTCTTATCATTTAGCTCCCACTTACAAGTGAGAATATGCAGTCTTTCATTTTCTGTTCCTGTGTTAGTTTGCTAAGGATGACAGCCTCCAGCTCCATCTGTGTTCCTGCAAAAGACATGATCTCATTCTTTTTTATGGCTGCATAATATTCCATGGTGCTCGTGTACCACATTTTATTTATCCAGTCTCTCATTGACAGGCATTTAGGTTGATTCCATGTCTTTGCTATTGTGAATAGTGCTGCAATGAACATTTGCATGCATGTATCTTTATGGCAGAATGCTTCATATTCCTCTGGGTATATACCCAGTAATGGGATTGCTAGGTTGAATGACAGTTCTGCTTTTAGCTCTTTGGGGAATTGCTATACTGCTTTCCGAAATGGATGAACTAATTTACACGCCCACCAATTGTGTATAAGCATTCACTTTTCTCTGCAACCTCTCCTGCATGTTATTTTTTGACTTTTAATAATAGTCATTCTGACTGGTGTGAGATAATATCTCACTGTGGTTTTCATTGGCATTTCTCTGATAACCAGTTATATTGAGCTTTTTTCATTTGCTTGTTGGCTGCATGCATGTCTTCTTTTGAGAAGTGCCTTTTCATGTCCTTTGTCCACTTTTTAATGGAGTTGTTTGTTTTTCTCTTGTAAATTTGTTCAAGTTCCTTATAGATGGTGGATAATAGACCTTCGTCAGATAGATAGTTTGCAAATATTTTCTTCCATTCTGTTGGTTGTCTTTTTACTCTGTTGATAGTTTCCTTTGCTGTACAGATGCTCTTAAGTTTAATTAGATCCCATTTGTCAATTTTTGCTTTTTGTTGCAATTTCTTTTGGTGTCTTTGTCATGAAATCTTGGCCTGTTCCTATGTCCAAGATGGTATTGCCTAGGTTGTCTTCCAGGGTGTTTATAGTTTTGGATTTTACAGTTATGTCTTTAACCCATCTTGAGTTGATTTTTGTTTATGGTGTGAGGAAGGGGTCCAGTTTCACTCTTCTGCATATGGCCAGCCATTATCCCAACACCATTTACTGAATAGGGAGTCCTTTCCCCACTGCTGGTTTTTGTCAGCTTTGTCAAAGATCACATGGTCATAGATGTGTGGCCTATATCTGGGCTCTCTGTTCTGTTCGATTGATTTACGTGCCTGTTTTTGTACCAGTACCATGCTGTTTTGGTTATTGTAGCTTTGTATACTAGTGTAATGTGACTTCCTCTAGCTTTGTTCTTTTTGCTTAGGATTGCCTTGGCTATTGGGGCTCTTTTTTGGTTCCATATAAATTTTAAAATAATTTTTTCTAATTCTGTGAAGAATGTCGTTGGTAGTTTGATAGGAATAGCATTCAATCTGTAAATTGCTTTGGGAAGTATAGCCATTTTAATGATATCGATTCTTCCTATCCATAAGAAGGGGATGTTTTTCCATTTGTTTGTGTTTTCTCTGGTTTCTTTGAGCAGTGTTTTGTAATTCTCATGGTATAGATCTTTCACCTCCCTGGTTAGCTGTATTCCTAGGTATTTTATTTTTTTGTAGTAGTTGTGAATGGGATTGCCTTTCTCATTTGGCTCTCAGTTTGGTTGTTGTTGGTGTATAGGAATGCTAGTGAATTTTGTAAATTGATTTTGTATACTGCAACTTTGCTAAAGTTGTTTATCAGCTGAAGGAGCTTTTGGGTTTTCTAGTACAGGTTCATGTCATCTGCAAACAGAGATAGTTTGGCTTCCTATCTTCTGATTTAGATGCCCTTTATTTGTTTCTCTTACCTGATTGCTCTGTCTAAAACTTCCAATACTATGTTGAATAGAAGTGGTGAGAAAAGGTATCTTTGTCTTGTGCTGGTTCAAGGGGAATGCTTCCAGCTTTTGCCTGTTCAGTATAATGTTGGCTGTGGGTTTGTCATATATGACTCTTATTATTTTAAGGTATGTTCCTTCCATACCTAGTTCATTGAGAGTTTTCAACATGAAGGAATGCTGAATTTTATTAAAAGCTTTTTCTGCATCTATTAAGATAATCATGTGCTTTTTGTCTTTAGTTCTGTTTATGTGATGAATCACATTTCTTGACTTTTAGTATGTTGAACTAACCTTGCATTCTAGGGATGAAGCCTACTTGATTATGGTGGATTCACATTTTCATGTGCTGCTGGATTTGATTTCCAAGTATTTTGTTGAGGATTTTTGCACTGATGTTCATCAAAACTATTGACCTGAAGTTTTCTTTTTTAATTGTATCTCTGCCAGGTTTTGGTATCAAGATGATGCTGGCCTCATAGAATGAGGTGGAAAGATGTCCCTCCTTCTCAGTTTTTTGGAATAGTCTATGTAGGAATGGTACCAGCTTTTCTTTGCGCATGTGGTAGAATTCATTTGTAAATTCATCAGGTCCTCGCCTTTTTTTTTGGTTGGTAGGCTATTACTGATTCAACTTTCGAGCTCCTTATTGGTCTGCTCAGGGATTCAGTTTCTTCCTGGCTCAGTCTTGAGAGGGTGTATGTGTCCAGAAATTTATCCATCTGTTCTAGGTTTTCTAGTTTTTTATGTAGAGGTGTGCATAGTAGTTTCTGATAGTTGATTTTATTTCTATGGGGTGAGTAGTAACATTTCCTTTGTCATTTCTAATTGTGTTTATTTGGATCTTCTCTCTTTTCTTCTTAATTAGTCTAGCTAGTGGCTTATCTATTTCATTAATTTTTTTCAAAAAACCAACTCCTGTATTCATCGATCTTTTGCATGGTTTTTCGTGTCTCAGTTTCCTTCAGTTCAGCTCTGACTTTTGTTTTTCGTCTTCTGCTAGTTTTGTGGTTGATATGTTCTTGCTTTTCTAATTCTTTCAGTTATTAAGTCAGATTGTTAATTTGAGATCTTTTAAACTTTTTGATGGACATTTAGTGCTATGAATTTCCCTCTTAATACTGCCTTAGCTGTCCTAGAGATTCTGGTATGTTGTATCTTTGTTCTAATTATTTTCAAATAACTTGTTTTCTGACTTAATTTCATTATTTACCAGAAAGTCATTCAGGAGCATGTTATTTAATTTCCATGTAATTGTATGGTTTTATTTTCATTGTGTTGATTTCTATTTTTATTTTGATGTGGTCTGAGAGTCTATTTGGTATGATTTTGATTATTTTACATTTGTTGAAAGGTGTTTTATGTCCAATTATGTGGTTAATTTTCTGCTTCCAGGATCTGTCTAATACTGTCAGTGGAGTGTTGAAGTCTCCCACTTTTATTGTGTGGGAGTCTATGTCTCTTTGCAGGTCTCTAAGAACTTGCTTTATGAATCTGGATGCTCCTGTGTTGGGTTCATATATATTTAGGAGAGTTAGGTTTTCTTGTTGAATTGAACCCTTTACCATTATGTAATGCTCTTCCTTGTCTTTTTTGATCTCGTTTTGAAATCTGTTTTGTCTGAAATTAAAATTGCAATCCCTGCCTTTTTCCTGTTTTCTATTTGCTTGGTAGATTTTTCTCCATTTCTTTATTTTGACCCTATGAGTTACATTACATGTAAGATGGGTCTCTTGAAGACAGCATACCATTGGGTCTTTTTAAAATCCAATTTGCCATTCTGTACCTTTTAAGTGGGGCATTTAGCCCACTGACATTCAAACTTAGTATTAATATGTGTGGATTTGATCCTATCATTGTGCTGTTAGCTGGTTATTATGTTGGCTGATTATTATGTTTGTGTGATTGCTTTATACTGCTTTATAGTGATACTACTTTACAGTGTGTGTTTTAAGTGTGTTTTTGTATTAGTTTATAGTGGTCTTTCCTTTATATGTTTAATACTCTTTTCAAGATTGTTGTAAGGCAGGTCTGGTGGTATTGAAGTCCCTCAACATTTGCTTATCTGAAAATGATTTTATTTGTCCTTCACTTAGGATGCTTAGTTTGGCTGGATATGAAATTATTGGTTGAAATTTTTTTTTCTTTAAGAATGTTGAATATAGGTTCCCAATCTCTTAACAGTTTGTAGGGTTTTAGCTAAGAGGTCCGCCGATAGCCTGAGGAGGATCCCTTTGTAGTTGACTTGCCATTTTTCTCTAGCTGTCTTTAACATTCTTTCATTTTGACCTTGGAAAATCTGACAATTATGTGACTTGGGGGTGATCTTTTTGTGTAGAATCTTGTAGGAGTTCTCTGTATTTCTTAAATTTGACTGTTGGCCTCTAGGAAAGTTAAGGAAATTTTCATGGATGCTATCCTGAAATATATTTTCTAACTTGTTTGCTTTCTCCCCCTCCCTTTCAGGGATGCCAGTGATTGGTAGATTTGGCCTCTTTACATAATCCCATACTTCTTGTAGGTTTTTTCTCTTTCTTTTTATTCTTTAAAAAATTTTTTTTGTCTGACTGTCTTATTTCAGAGAACCAGTCTTCAAGTTCTGAGACTCTTTCCTCAGCTTGGTTTATTCTGCTGTTAATACTAGTGATTGCATTGTGTAATTCTTGTATTGTGTTATTCAGCTTTGTCCTCTGTCAGACCCATTAGGTTCTTTTTTATGCTATTTCTTCCTTCAGCTCCTGTATCACTTTGTTGTGATTCTTATTTTACTTGGATTGGGTTTTTTCATCCTCTTGAATCTCAGTGATTTTTGTTCATATCCATATTCTGAATTTTATTTCTTTCATTCCTGCCAGTTTGACCTGGTTGAGGACTCTTGGAGAATTGGTGCAGTTGTTGCCAATTTGACCTGGTTGAGGACTCTTGGAGAATTGGTGCAGTTGTTTGGAGAATATATAACACTCTGGCCATGTGAGCTACCAAAGTTCTTGCATTGGTTCTTTCTTTTCCCTGCATGCAAGTGTTCCTTTAACTGCAGTGTAGGTTGAGTACAGTCAGTAGACATTTTTTCTGGATGCTTTCACTAGGCCAAAGCTTTGCATAGGGCTTTTATTTGTTTCTTGTCACTGGTTTCAGAGGGTGGTATGTTGGTGAGGTATTTTTTGTGTTGAGGCTTTGGAGTGTGATCCAGCAGGTGGCACTTAGGCTTATTGGCCCTTTGGTTGACTCTTGCTCGGTTGTGTGGCTACGTTATGTTTTCTCACCATTGCAGCTGTGTTCCCTCTCAGTGCTCTGAAAGTGTGGGTTTCTCTCCCCCTTGAGTGTTCACTGTAGATCACAACTTGGCACTCCTGGGCTTCCCACTGGAGCTCTGGGGCAATCTCAGTGTTTATGTTCCTTCCCCAGCTTAGAGGAAGAAGAGATCTTAGTAGTGGTTATGGCCAAGGATCTTTTGCTTGACTCCTGGGGGTTCCACCCCAGAGAGACACAGGTCAGCAATTGCTTAGCGCAGTCAGTCCCAGATGGAGGATCTGTGCCGTGGGCCCAGGCCAGGGGTTCCCTGTCTGGTGATGAGTCATGGGAGGTGTGTGGGGCCTATGAGACAGATTGGCCCCCTCTCCCTGGATCAGCTGCAGCTTGTTGGAGGTATTGATAAGGCACTAGGGTCTTTGCTCACTCATTAGTCTGAGGGTGGCAAGGGCAGTTCCACAGCAGAGTCAGTGGCCAAGAGGCTTTCAGTTACTCCTGGAGGGTCCTTCCAGGGAGTTGCTGAGTTGGTGCTGGCTCAATAGCTCTGGTGGGGGGTGGCTGGAGGTCCAGGCCTGGAGGACCTGCCTTGTGAGAACAGGCACATTCTATGTGGATATGGGAACAGGCACCCCCTTGTTCCCATATCCACATAGTCTGGCCACTTTTCCATAGGGCTGCTGTGGTATGCTTGGGACCTGCTCTAGTCTCTAGTCACCTTGGGTTTTCCAGAACCTGGAGGTGTCACCAGTGAAGGCTGTGAAATAGCAAAGATGACAATCTATCCCTTCCTCTGGGAGCACTGTCCCAGAGGTATGAACCTGTTACCAGCCCAAAGGCATCATAGGCAGTGGCTGGAGACCCTGGTTGGGAGGTCCCACCCTGTGAGGAGGAATGGGATCAGGCACCTGCTTACAGCAGCAGTCTGGCTACATTTTGGTAGAGCAGCTGTGCCGTGCTGGGGGATCCCTCCTGCCCTGGGCTGGCTCCGAATCTCCAAAACCTGAAGGCTAGAACAGCTAAGTCACCCAAATAGCAAAGATGGTGGCCCACCCCTTCCTCTGGAAACACCATCCCAGGGGGAATTCAGATCTCTGTCAGCTGGAGAGCTGCACTGGGGCTGGCTGGAGACCCTGTTTGGGAGGCCCTGCCAGTGAAAAAGAACAGGATCAGGCACCTGTTTAAAGCAGCAGTCTGGCCACATTGTGGTAGAGCAGCTGTGCCATGGTGGGGCATCCTTTCTGCCTCAGGTCAGCTCAAACTCTCCAAAGCCTGAAGGCTGGAATGGTTAAGGTACCTAAATAGCAAAGATGACGGCCTGCCCCTCAACCCGGGCATTCCTTCTTAGGAGGTACAATGATGCTACTGGTAGCTGGGTGGAATTCTGAACCAGTGTGTCTTACCTTGTGAGGTGCTGTGGAAGTGGAACTGCAGGCTACTACTATTCAGCTCCCTGGATTCAGCCTCTTTCCTAGGGGTATGTACAGGAGTCTAACCTCCCGCTTTCCCAGAACTGCAGCTACTTTTGCCAGAAAGCCCAAATATGTAAGCCTCCAGGGTCTCCACGCATGTCTAAGTGGCCACTCTGCTGAGACTTCACATAGCTCTGTCTGTCAGACTTAAGACTGAAGGCCTGGTGGAGTGGGTACACAGGGTGATCTCCTGACCCAAGGGTTGCAAAGATTTGTGGGAGAAGCGTGGTTTTCCAGGGTGGCTCATTCACTCACCGCATCCCTGGGCTGGGGAGGATCTTCTGGCTCTGTGTTGCTTACCGGTGGGCCATTGTCCTGTCTTCCTTTTCCTTGTTATCTGTGGGTCAGGTTGTTTCCTCGATTAATCCCAATGCAAGGACCTGGATGTTTCCATTGAAGGTGTTGTCATTGCTTGCCCCTTCTGTTCCTCTCTGTGAGAGCCACGCACACTAACTGCTTCCAGTCAGCTGCTGAATGGATGGACTATAGACATTCAACCATCTTTATAGATATTTGCCCCAAATTAGCATTTTCCTGGTTGCCAAATAATGAAAATTTTTAAATTTGTGCTCCCTTCTCTGGGGCGGATCTAGGTATCTCTTATGCTGTCCTCTTCCTGATGGAAATGCCACAGGGGGCTTCTTTACTGTATCATTTAGCACACAGTCAGCAGCAATCAAATTGCACCCTGGAGGCCCTTCGCATTCTGAGTTCATTGTGGCCTGGTTGCTCATCAGGCATATTCAGATAATATTCCAGGTCTTGTCTTCACTGCTATTTTGGGCTGAATCTATTGTTTCCTGGATTCCATGTTTTCATCTTTCTTGGTTTATACCCTCATATTATAGGAGAATGTTCTCTAGGAGTTTTCTTAGAAAGACAGCTTAAGAAGTAATAAGTCTTTGCATGTTTGAAGATATCTATTCTGCTCATAGGTTATTTCTAGTTTGGCTGGTCATAGAATTCTTAGCTACAAATACTTTTCTTTTAGAATTTTGAAGACCTTATTCCATTATCTTCTAAATTCTAGTGTTACGATTAAGAATGCTGAGGTCATTCTCATTTGTGTTCCTTTTTCAGGTAACCTATGTTTTTTGTTTGTTTCCTCTTTGGAAGCTAATAGAATTGTTTCTTTCTGGTGAGGAGAATTTTTTTTTAAATTGCCTTGGTTTTCTTTTTTTCTTCTTTATGGTATTGGGTTGATAATGGATACAACAATTCTAGAGATATATATTTTAGTTAAAGCTCATATTTTTGTATTTCTTGGATAGTTTCTTCCCAGTAATTTTCTATATTCTCTCATTTAGAACACTTATATTGGCTTTTTTGTGTGTGTATTGAATCTCTATTTTTAAAAATCTTGTCTATTTTACTTTCCAGGAATTTTTTTTAACATTTTTATCTCTCAAACCTTTTAATGAATTTTTTAAATGTTGTATATTTAAACGTTGACTATTGTATCAATCCTCATAGGCGAGGCTATCCTGGGGCAATGACATGAAAGCGCAGACAAAGGGGGATGACCATAGTACATCCGTGTTGTATTTTTATTTATTTATTTATTTATTTATTTGAGACAGAGCACGACCCTGTCTCAAAAAAATAAATAAATAATTTTTTAAAATAAAAGGACTCATGGATGTACCCAAAGATTTCATTTTTTAATCACTGTTTATTATGGTGAAAATTAAAAGTAACCTAAATAGCCAACAATAGCAAGTTGATTTTTAAAATACTTTAGACATAGCATGAGACAAAACTAATAAGGTTTTTTTTAAGTAACACATTTTTCAAACATTATTATTTCATTTTTTTAAAAAATGCACAAGTTGGAAGTATATCAAAGAAATATTAATATTTAGCACTGGATGATAAAATGACAGTTGATTTTCTTTCTTCCTTTTTTATTATTGTATTTTCTTCTAAACTTGCCTAAAATTTCTTAAATATCTCCCT
>CAUYQU010036076.1:0-39276 GCA_963574635.1 Cheracebus regulus
TTCATGTCCTTTGCCCACTTTTGAATGGGTTTGTTTCTTTTTTTCTTGTAAATCTGTTTTAGTTCTTTGTAGATTCTGGAATATTAGCCCTTTGGCAGATGGGTAGATGGCAACAATTTTTTCCCGTTCTGTTGGTTGCCAGTTCACTCTAATGATTGTTTCTTTTGCTGTACAGAAGCTCTGGAGTTTAATTAGATCCCATTTGTCTATTTTGGCTTTTGTTTCTGATGCTTTTGGTGTTTTAATCATGAAGTCATTGCCTATGCCTATGTTCTGAATGGTTTTGACTAGGTTTTCTTCTAGGGTTTTTATGGTGTTAGGTCTTATGTTTAAGTCTTTAATCTATTTGGAGTTAATTTTAGTGGAAGGTGTCAGAAAGAGGTCCAGTTTCTGCTTTCTGAACATAGCTAGCAAGTTTTCCCAACACCATTTATTAAAAAGGGAATTCTTTCCTCATTGCTTGTTTTTGTCATGTTTGTCAAAGATCAGATGGTTGTAGATGTATGGCATTGCCTCTGAGGCCTCTGTTCTGTTTCATTGGTCTGTATCTCTCTTTTGGTACCAGTACCATGCTGTTTTGATTACAGTTCTAATGAAACAAACATAAGTATTGAAGAACCAATAAGATAAATTAATTAAAATTATGATGACACCATGATAGAGTCAATATTTATATTAGTAATATTTTAATACAACAAGATATACATTCATAAGGTTCAGTAACATTTTGAAATATCTTTTTTTATATATTTCCAGTAAATTCAGTCACCAGCATACGTATTTTCTATTTTATATAACTTGAGGCACCTTGATGCTCCATTTTCCACAAATGTTTTCTTTATTGAGTGATAAAGTTTTATATTTATTTGAAAATATACACTTCTGCAAAAAGGCATTAGTTAATTTAAATCTTAGAATGTTGTAGGATCCTGTAATTGTCCATTTTTCACACTGCTATAAAGAACTCCCTGAGACTGGGTTATTTATGAAGAAAAAAGGTATAATTGACTCAGTTCCACAGACTTAACAGGAAACATGACTGTGAGGCCTCAGGAAACTCACAATCATGGTGGAAGGCAAAGGGGAAGAAGTGCTTTCTTCACATGATGGCAGGAAAGAGAGAGCAAGGTGGCAATGCCACACACTTTCAAACCATCAGATCTCATAAGAATTCACTCACTATCACAATAACAGCAAGAATGAAATGTGCCCCCATGATCCCATCACCTCCCCCCATTCAACATGAGATTTGGGTGAGGACATAAATCCAAACCATATAGGATCTCTTATGTTTATTTTTGTTATAGTGTAAAATTGATATCAGATTATGAGAGTTCGTTGGGATGCTTTATTTAACAAAACTTAATTATTTTTCAAGGGCTAATATTAAGATTTTGTTATCCAATGGAATAATATATACTTTATAAATTTCATCAACTGTATTACAAAATCCTTATTACTTTACTTAAAACTTGAATTTGTATTTTCTTATTTTTATATTTTATATTTCTTTTGACATACTAAATTCTAATTCTTATACTTATATTTTAATATTTTTCTTATATATGCAACATATTTTGGAATAAATGTTAAAAATATATTTCAACTTAACACGTTTCCATTCTAAGTGTACATTGCTCATTTCTCTATTCTGTTACATAGCATTATGATTTTTAAAAAATCTGCTTGTATTTTTTCTTTCATAGAAGCTAGCTTCCAAGACAGTTTTCCCATTCATTTATTCATTCATTCAAGACCACTTGTTTAGCCCTTTATTGTATGCCTAGCCCTCTCTCAGTTTCTTGGGATATGTTAATAATTTACATCTCTGTAAGTGTAAGAGTAACACACAACTTAAAATTCTTTGGGAGCCTATGGCCCCACAGTACTAGGAAGTATAAGAATAAGTGTGATTTACTGCCAGAAAAGAAGTATGGAAGAGATGCTGGCTATATAATAAATATTTACTATGTAGGTGGGGTTGTAAAGGAGGAAAAGCAATAAGATTAACATTGATTATTATCTTCAGAAATTTTAATTTCATTAGAGAAATACAGTGCAGCTGTTTATAATGAAATATTATCAAAGTATAATTTTGGATATTTAAATGTAGATTATTCTAGCAATTGTTTATATTTTGAAATGAATTGCATTTCATACATACAGTTCTGTAGCTGTAGATGGAATTAATATCACTATATAAAAAAGTATACTTGATCTTTGGCCTGGTAATTTTTGACAGTGTAATTATAGGAATTTTAGTTATTTGTTTCTTCTCTCAAATCTGGCAGATTCAATAAAAAAATGCAGCAATAAAAACACAAGTTCTCTGTTTATCTGAGTTGCAGATATTTAATCATAATAAAATTTTGTAATGGGATCCCTCATATCAGTTGCTCTCTTAAACTAAAGAATCCTCCTGGTTTGATGAGGCAAAATATAAATTTTTATGAAAAAAATTCTGTAGCACATTTTATCCTATGTTTTGTGGCATAACAGGAACAGTCTAGTATTTTCATGGCTTTTGATATTTATTGCATGATAAAAGATATTTATTGCATGATATTTAAATTTGCTTTTCTTTCACATTGAAACAAAAACAGTGTTTTCTAACCTGTTATCTTTCATTTCCATCCATGAAGGCAACACTTTCTCCCTCTCTTACTCACTGGCTCTTCCTCTCTCTCTTTTTCCTTATATTTGGAGTGCATTTGTGAAACTCTGAGAATGAGTAAGATCTTTTTGACATAGATCTGGTCTGACCTAAATCTTTCTTTATGGTTTTCAGTATAGTGTTTCATGTGTCCTAGTTTGGATAGTATTAAGAGTATCCTTAAAATTTTCAGGGATGCAAAAATATAGCTTTAATAAACATATATGTGTGTATTTACTCAGAATTTAGATGAAAATGAAGACTAGAAAGGATTAAATACTCGGGTCCAAAGAGAGGCATTGTTAATCTTACATTGTCTGACAACCTTAAACAATTTTTAAAATAGTATGCCCTAAATTCATGAAAATCAAAGGTATAGGAGAGTAAACATCCTCAGAATACATAAGACAAGACATTTTAAGAGGTTTTACATAATTACAATATTCTTGGCTTTTTATTTTACCAACATGCTGCTTCTGCAAATAGAGAATATTTTAATTTCTTTTTTTTCTCTTCTACCCTTATGTCATTTTTCTTTTGATCACCTCTTCATCTTTCAGAGAAAAAAAAAAGATATTCAGTCATTTGACATGTTGACATTAAATGTCTTTTTTTAAAAAGTTTTTTAAAAGATTGTTAACAATTAATATTTTTGAGACCCATTTAAATGTCTAAATACTCTCAATAAAAGATCTTTATTTCCTTAAGTATTTGTTTTCTCCTTTGTGTCCTACAAGTTTCTGAGAAAGGTGTGATAAAACCTTCAACTATAACTATGAATTTATCTATTTATCTATTACGAATATAAATTTTTCTATTTATCTTTTTCATCCTGTCAATTTATATATATATATTTTGAAAATATACTATGGGTTGGATTGGCCCTTTTATAATTATGATTTTTTATTTTTGATAAATATTCTGCTGTTAATCCTACATAATTTAATATTAGTATTGCTTGTTCTAGTTTCTTTTTGTTAGTATTTGTGCTATATATATTTTCTATTCTTTTATTTTTATATTTCTACATTTGTTCATGTTTATATGCCTCTGAACAGAATATAGTTGGCTTTTATGGTAAAATTCAGATTTAAAATTTTTTAAATCTTTTAATTGGAGTCTGGATCATATTTGTATTTAATGTAACTACTGATATATTTGAATTTAAATGTATGTTTTAAATTTTGTTTTCTATTTGTCCCTCTTATGTTCCTTTTGTATCTCTTTGAAATAATTATTTTGTAATTACTCCATTTCCTCTTATTACTTTGTTATGGAATTTTAAAAAACTATTCTTTTAGAGATATCAATGTATATCTTTGACATGGGGAAACCCTAATTTAAATGAACACGTATAATTTTCTGTGTAATGTTAGCACCTTAAAATACTTTAATTTTATTTATCTCTCATTTACATCTTTAGTTATGTATTTTAATTCAACAGATACATACTCATATGCATTACCTCAATATTTATTAAGATTTCTCCAAATATATGCTATTTTATTTAAACTTTATACATGTCTGCATTTCCATTCTTCTATCTGAGATTATTGTCTTAATTCCTGAAGAATTTCCTTAATATTTGTTTTGATGTGAGTGTGCTGGTGATGAATTTCCTCTCTCTCTGTCTCCCTTTCAGTCTTTTTTCCTCAAAAAACCACCTGTATCAATTTCATCTTTAAATCATATTTTGACTAAATAAAAACAATCTGTGTTTGCAGTTATTTGTATTTTTAATGCTTTCATTTTCTGGCTTTTATTCAAAGGAGAATTTGGTTTTTGGAAGCTGATGTGTCTTTAGTGTCTTTTAACCTTTTTCTTTGACTTTTTGTAGTTTGAGGTATCTTGACATATAATTTTATTTGTTGGTTGTTTATGTAATTCACATCTGTGGCTAGTTTTTAAAAAATCCAATCCAGTATCTTTATGAATATTGCTCCTACATAGCTACTCTGTTTTTTACTTCAGGGGACTCCAATTCCATATATATTGATGTTTCACCATATACCATGCCATTAAGCTTTTTCCTGTATTTGTGTTGTTTTTGTCTCCATGTTTCAATCAGAGTATTTTTATCTGACCTTCATTACACTTTACTAATTTTTCTCTTCAGCTGTATTAAATGCACTGTTAAACCCATCTAATGAGATTTAAATTTCAATTATTATGTTTTAGTCCATTTGATTTTATATCATAGTGTTCAATTCTCTGCTGAAATTTTTCATCTTGTCATGTAATTTCTTGAACACATTAATCACAATTATGTTAAGACTATGTTATAACTCTATATGAGGAGTCAGGTGCGGTGGCTTACGTCTGTAATCCCAGCACTTTGAGAGACCAAGGAGGATGGATTTCTTGAGGCCAGGAGTTCAACACCAACCTGGCCAACACAGCAAACCCTTTCTCTGCTAGAATTACAAAAATTAGCTGGGCATGGTGGTGCTTTTTCAAAACATTTCACAAACTAGATGTCTTAAGATATGTGGTGCCATCTGTAGTTATATAGTTTAAATAATCTGAAACCAAATAGTGATATTAAACAGATCTCAGTGTATCTACTATATACACACATATATGATATTTCCTTCCTCATTTCCTTGCCTCTCTAGATAGTTTTTGAAATAACAAAATGTGAAATGTGAAGTCCATACTTGTGAATTTGACTCTCACAACAACTAATGATATGAAAGGTCTTTTTTCAGAACTTTCTGTAATGATGAGATCTACTCCTGAATTAATGTTACGATGGGACTCGTTGAATCACAGCAGTTTTCTAAGTTACTTCCAAGATAAAAATTTCTGGTAGCTCATTCTAGATTCTGCTACCCTCTGAAGAAGATAACAAGTAATTAGGCAATTAACAAGCTGCTTTCATACTTGCCCTAGTGTCTTGTAAAAAGCTCCAATTCTTAATGGGCCCTTTGAATGTGAATTCTACTTCTAGCACTTAGCAGTTGGGTCACCCAAAACAGGTGACTTTTCCCCCTCACTGGATAAGAATTGTAGTTCATAAAATTAAGAGGATTTAATGAGAAATAAATGTAAAGAGCAAATTAGTCACCCCCCCCAAATTGTATTACCATTGTTTTCATCACCATCATCATTACAACCACCACCAACATCACCACTACCACCATACTTCCAAACCATTTATTGTGGGCTCCGAAACTTATTATTATAACATTTTTATCATTGTGACTATGAATCTGATTTAAATAGCTAGCTATATTTTTAATAAACATTACATAATGAATATTACCTCGATAGCCTTCTTTTCTTAGTAATTGCATTTCCATTATTAATTTATATAGCATATAAACTTTTAAAAAGCTGCCTGTGTTTTTATAAGTTAAACACATAATGTTAACTATTTACTTGTGCTTTCCTGAAGAGTTAGAAAGTATTCATTTGTGATTCTGACTGGTGTAAGACATTATCTCATTGTGGTTTTAATTTGTATTTACCGGATGAGTGATGAGCATTTTTTCATATACTTGATTGCCACATGTATGTTTTCTTTTGAAAAATGTTTATTCGTGTCCTTTGCGTACTTTTTAGTAGGGTTGTTTGTTTGTTGTTGTCGAGTTCTTTAAGTTCCTTAGTCTTCAGAAGTCAAAAAAATCTTGAACAGATGTTAATGAAGATATGAAGAAAAGGGAACACTTATACACTGTTAGTGGAAATGTAAATTAGTACAACCTCTATGGGAAACAGTATGGCAATTTCTCAAAGAAATAAGTATAGAACTGACATTTGATCCAACAATCTCACACTGGGTATCTACCCAAAGGAAAAGAAATAATTATATCAAAAAGATACCTGCACTTACAGGTTTATCTCAGCACTATTCACGATCACAAAGATATGAAATCAACCTAAGTGTCCGTCATCAATGGATGAATGTGTAAAGAAAATGGTATATATGCAACATGGAATATTACATAGCCATAAAAAGAAGGAAATCATGTCTTTTGCGGCAACATGGATGGAATTAGAGGCCATATTACTAAACAAAACAACTTAGACACAGAAAGTCAAATACTGCATGTTAAAAATTTTGAGGATATTAATGAAAACATGTCATAGTAACATTTCAATTTGATATATGATACTTTTCAAGTTATGCCTTATTAAATATTTATAGAGCCATATAATTCATAAAAGCTGTGTAAGCCATAAAAGTGATATATGCCAATTTTGTTGGTCCTGTTAAACAGGAAAATAAGGTAAACATTAACACATTTTTATTTAAATTTGTAGGATTTATGATAAGAAAAATTGTTATTGCTTTTTCTAAAATAGATATTAAATGCATTTTAAAATAGAGTCACAAAGTTTTGAACTAAAGTAGAAGTGGTGGAGGAACCTTGTATTTTACAGATGGTCTGCCAGCTAATTCCACCTCCTGTACAATGGCAACATATTTGATGGATTTTGCAGTCTTAGAATGCTTCCAATTTTGCACATACAAAGTAGCATATTCATAATTGCCTCGCAATTTTGAGATGAGGAGGAAATAATATAAGTTTTTATAAAACACTTGTCACATACTCAGTGCTTAATAAAGGTAAAAGGTGTTATAGTTGCTAGTTTCCTGGAATAAATAACTGCTTTACAGTATTTCTCATGGTGATTGCAATCAAGGAAACAACATTCACTTCGCTGTCTGGATTCTGAAATACTGCATCTCTGAAATTCATTCATATTATGCAAATAGTGTGATAAACATTTTTATTCCTCTATTACTGCCTATTTCAAACTATAAATTATAACTTATCTACAGATTCCCCTGTATCGAGGTCAGTTTTTAACTTTGTCTTTAAGTTATTCTGTAGTTTTAAAAACTGCTTTAGTATTTACAACAGTTGGCAGTCATAAAAGTAGTAAATTTTCATATTTTTTTTTAATCATAAGAACCCCAGTTTGAACAGAGATGCACATGACTTTGTTTTCCTTCTGTGCTTCAGGAGTGTGCAGTTGCTTTTCTGCAACTCCAAGGAGATAATTCATGAGGGTATTTATAAGTATGCTACTAAAAAGTAATTGAAGAATAAAATAGAAGAAGCAATGCAAATGCTTCTTAGAAAGCATTAAACTAATAGATATTATCAGCCTGAAGAAGAGATGACTGAAGCACAATATGCAGTGAAATGTTTAACTATAGTATAAGATGATTTATATTAACTAAAAAGGAGAACCTCCCTGTGCTGATTTATATGTTGTTAGACTGTGGTACAGATCAGAGAAAGAAGTTATAGAATAATTCCAAAATTTCCTAAAATAGCAAAGTGTCCTACTTAAATCATATGCTTTTGTTCTTATTGAAAACTGTGAAAATGGAGAGATTTTATACTTTTATTTGTTCTTTTAAAAAACCCTGTGTTTAGTAATATGAAATTAAATAATGAAACACAATTCCACAAGTATCAGAAAATGTGCTACCTTGTTGAGTAAATTGAAAAAGGCAGACATTACTTTAATTCTGATTAAGAAAAAAAAATTTATTTTAGGTCTGCTGTGTGATAGTTGAGAAGCAGCGGACTCACTTGTTTGTCCTGTACACCTCTTTTATGAGAAAAAAGTAGCTCAACTGGGTGTGAAAACATCAATGTTCGATATGGAGTCTGCTACTTACTATATAATATGGGATAAGTCATTTTAATGTTCTGCATTTTTTTTACTCATTATGCTAATCTCTAAAATATTCTAATTATGATGTTCTGTGATTAAATAATATAATGAAAAGCAAATGTTTTTTGATCTAATACACTAAGGCATCCACAGACTTTAACATACAATCTAATTAGATTGTTTCTTAATTTGGGGAAATCTTAAAAATTGCACAATATTTTAACTAAATTTGATTTGCATTTCCATGTAGCTGGGGTGTGTAATTTAGGAAACAATATAAATTATAAATAATTAAAACCTATTTTTAATAAAGAGGGTGTTAATGTAAGCAAGTGATATTAGTAAATTTTTTCACCACACTCTTGCCTGCTATTTCTGGCACTCTTCAAACTTCAAGTCATACATTAAAGTCGTATCTCCATATCTGATTTAGGTTCTGCTATGTCATAATCCAAGAATGTCTCTTAAATTATATTTTCTTCCCTTGGTGGTTTTATTATTATCACTTGCTTAGAAATGCTGAGGCACCAAAATCGCATTTCTAGTACCTTAAATGATACAATATTCGTTTCACAAAGTGAGATTACCTAATTTCTTGTTATGCTTTTGTTTTCTATAATGAGAGAGGAAATTAGGATAATCATCTTGAGTTGATTTTCTGATTTTTGCCAGGAAGACAAAATAACTTCCCTGTGTTTTTTTTTTATATGCAATATTTTGCTGGTAAAACAGTGGTTTCCTGTTTGAAACCTAGTAGAAAGAGAGAAGGAAATAATAAATTGTGTTAATCCACACTTGGAAATTTTCTATACCTGCTAAACATTTACTTCTTACAATTTTCTATTAAGGTGGATACTAACATCCTCACTTTTTTGATGAAAGCAACTGAGATTCAGTCAGGTTGATTGGTTTGTCTAAGAGCCCAGTCAACAAGTGGTGAAACCTGGATGCCTGCTCAGTTCCAAAGCTTGCAGTGTTCCTAGTACACCAGATATTCTAGCCACACACAAGAATCACCTGGGGAATCTTTAAAAAAATACCAGTGATTTGAAAGTTCAAGACCAGTTGAGAACCACTAGTCTCTGTTTTTTATTTTCTTGAGACAACATCTTGCTGTATCACCCCGCTAAGAGTGTAATGGCACAATCATAGCTCACTGCAAGCTTAAACTCCTGGGCTCAAGCAATACTGTGGCCTCCCAAAGTGCTGGGATTACAGGTGTGACCACCAAGCCCAGCCTATACTTTATTATTCTTCACAATTTTTTCAAATATTTATTTTAAAAAATTTTAATGAAATATAAGTCAAATCTAAAACATGTTTGCCAGTTATATCATTTCCCATTGCAATATTGAACAGATGGTTAGCTATTAGTCATATCTGTATGACCAAAATAGGGAGTAATTGTATATTATTAGGACTTATAGGTCCACTTATCAAGGATGAGTATTTTCAATTCCAGAAATAAAAATTGTATTATTTTCTAGGTGTTTGAAAGTGAAACTAATGCCTAAGAATGTAAGTTACCTGTTCGCTACTACCAGTTTAAAGATAAAAATTGGTTTTTCAGTTTGAAGATACTTTAAAAAAAAACTCCCTTTATTTAATAAGAGATTCTATACAAATACAAAAAATCTATATTTAGTTTGTAAGAGATTTTATACAAATAACTGTTTTGGCACATTCATGTATGAGACCAACTTTTAAGAGTCAAGGATTAATTTTGAAATATTGATGGTATAAGTATGATAGAAATTTCATAATAGAAACATTATGAAATGGATAAAATGTTTTCTGTGTACTTCATTATTTACTAATACAATGACTTCTCATTTCATTACACATTTCCTGCTAGATGGCATGCAATTCAAATTGAGATTTCATGTAATGATATAATTTTGTGATTTGTCTCCTTTAAACTTTCAATGATAAATTAAATTTTAATTTGTTAATATGTTTTCACAGAATAAACAAAGCATAATAAATTCATACTATACACAAATGGAAAAGGGAATTTTTTTGTCAAAGTGTTAAAGGAATTTGTTAATAGAATTTATCAGCATCCTATTTCTTGTACCTTAACATACTACCATGTAGTTTACATTAATAATTATAATAATTATAAAATAATGTCATAAATTTATACACTTGGGTAATTGACAAATATCTATTTACAAAGCTGGTTTAGAAATCAAAACATTAAATTTTTGACATAAAGTATATGCTGTTATTGAATTTTAATTTTCTGGAAAAGTAGATCTTTGCAAAGATTACTATATTAAAAATTTAATCCTGAAAAATTCAAGTCCTTGTTTAGTGAACTTATTTTTCCATTTCTCTTGGCTATTACATTATTTTTCAGTACAACTTTAGTGAGTGCCTAGTAAATTTAAGCAGTATGTTAGGTGGTAGGATATAGTATAACTATAGTAGAGGTCTTTGTTATAACAGAAGAACAGGGAAGAAAAACATTGAACAAATACTTACAAGTGTTGTATGCCATGTATTTTCTGGGCTTTCGGACATATGGCTGTAATTTGGAGGTATCAAGAGGTTCTAAGGATGGAAACATTTGCTGAGATTTGAGGGGTAAAGGAGGTATATTTCCAGCTAAGGGAAATGCTAATCTGAAGGCACTGAGGCAAGAGTTTACAAAGCAGTGGGGTATTAGTTTAATTGCTGCTGTAACAAATTACCACAAACACAGAAGCTGAAAATAACCAAACTTATTATCTCACAGTTAAATAGACCTGAAGTTTAAATGTGAGAGGTTTCTCTGGTGCAAATCTTAAAGGGCAAACATCAAGGTGTTGGCAGTCTGTGCTCTTAGGTGGACATTCCGATAGTAGGGGGTGTGGGAAGAGCCCACTGTATTTCAGGCTGTTGGCATAATTCTCTTTGTTGCTATTGGGTGACATTCCTATCTTACTGGGCTGGAGCCTCTCTCATATATTTAAAGGCTTCTGCATTCCTTGTCACATGGCACCCTCAATCTTCAAATCAGCAGTTCCACATGGAGTCTTTTTCACCCATCATGTCTCCCTGACTTCCCCCATCTGCCACATCACTTCTGATCCTCCTTTTCTGACTTTAGATGCAAAAAGCAAGCAAGCAAACAAACAAACAAAAACCCTTTGCTCTTCAGAGCTTATATGATTATATTGAGCCTACACAGGGTATTCAGGAGAATCTATCTTAAAGTCAACTGATTGGTAATTTGAATTACTAATTTTAACCTTGATTACTAAATCTTTTTTGCCATGTTATATTACATAGTCACAGGCTTGACACCATGGGCGTAAATTATAGGGCTAAAATTCTACTTGCCATGGTGGTTAAATTTCACTCCACATGAAGAGATCGGTGAACTAAGTGGCCAACTTGCTTTTTAAACTATATATTTCAGCATTAAAGTCAGGCAAAATTGATGACAGGGTTGTGGTGAAGAGATAAACTAAAGTCAATGAAATGTATCTAGCTATACCTAAAGGCTGGCAATTAGTAGGCACAGGATGAGTAGAGATGATATGATTCTCACTCATGCTCACAGTAGATATAAGCATGAGTCTCACAGATTGGGGAATATTTCAGGCTATAGAGTGGTGATAATTAGGAAAATGCACTGGGTTGCTCTATCACATGCTGAAGAAAGAGATATCTTCAACTTAGAGAATTCAGTGGAATCCTGGCACTTGGGAGAGAGCCAGTTTCATGTACACATATGATTATTACTTTTTCTTTAATAAAAAGTCAAAAATTGAACTGATCACTCAAAGTGTTCACATTATTGAGAGGTTTGTTGAACATTTTCTAAGAGTAAAGTAGAACATTTTGGTGGGGAGAGGAACAATCAGGGAAATGTATCAGGAGAAACAACACAAAGAACATCATGGACATGGGCGATGTTGGAGAGTAGTGAAAGGCAAAATGAATTGGGTTTGCTATAGATTTACAAAGAAAATAAGAACTCTGATAAACTCTTGGAAATGGATACATTTCTTTCAGTCATTATCAAGAGGTCTGCAAAGGAAGTTCAGTCATTGAGAACTGGATCGTCTTTGGAGGAGAGTGGTAGAGTTGATACCGAATAGACCAGATTCTGTGAAATCTGGAGCATGTAAGCTCCAAGTTAACCATTTGTTTCTGAGAGTCAGTACACCACAGTGGTTAGGAATACAGCCTGTGACACCAGGGTTCATGGGTTCCAATCCTGTCCTTCTAACTTTGAACAAGTCATTTAAACTCTCTGTGCTTCAGATTCCTTAGCCGCACAGTGGGAATAATGACATTAGTGGCCATTTCATTGTGTAGTTGTGAAGATTCAATGAGTACATGGCTCATTGGTAAGTGTGGGCTATTATTATCATTATTATACTTTAAGTTCTGGGATATATGTGCAGAATGTGCAGGTTCGTTACATAGGTATACACGTATGTTGGTGGTTTGCTGCATCCATCAACCCATCATCTACATTAGGTATTTCTCCTAATGCTAACCCTCCTCTAACCTCCTACCCCACAACAGGCTCCAGTGTGTGATGTTCCCTTCCCTGTGTCGATGTGTTCTCATTGTTCAACACTCACTTGTGAGTGAGAACATGAGGTATTTGATTTTCTGTTCTTGTGTAAGTTTGCTGAGAATGATAGCTTCCAGCTTCATCCATGTCCCTGCAAAGGACATCAACTCATCATTTTTTATGGCTGCATAGTAACCCATGGTGTATATGTGCCCCATTTGCTTTATCCAGTTTATCATTGAAGGGCTTTTGGATTGGTTCCAAGTTTTTGCTACTGTGAATTATTAATAATATTGAATTAGCTATGATTATTTTATCTACTTACTGAAGATTTCAATATTATAGACCATGCAAGGCAAATAAACAGGTATCAGACTGGTGATCTATGCTAAACTTAATAATTTTGTGCATGTCATTTGGTTCAATATGCTACTTAAGAATCACAGTATTAACCTCATAGAGACAGGCATTATTGTTTGTGTGTTATGAAAACTATGTGTCAACATAGTTGATGGGAAAATAGGATATGGTTTAAATGATTCTGGTAGATCTAAAAATGTCAATCCCGGTAATGTAAACTTGTCTGAGGGATTACTTTTTCTTTAATAAAAAGGGCCATAATATTCTAGAAGTAGTGTTCTTGAGAAATGTATCTGTCACTAAAAACAAAGGAGGTCAAATGATTTTTCTGGTATAGTAGTCACAATAAATATCTACTGTCACATGTAGGGAAGCAGAAGAAATATACTGTCACTTCTGTTATTGGAAAACTATCTGTTTCTTTTCTAGCTCTCTCCTCCAGGCATCCTTCAATGGGGAATTATCCTTGTACAATTCAATTTGCAGCAAAGTAAAAACTTTTTAAGAAAAAGAGCCATCTTTTAAAATACTAGTCTGTTGCCATTTAGTTCAAATTATACAATTGATAATTCAAAACCACTTAAATGCTCACTTTTATGCTATGTGAGTTGAATATGTCACAGAAATCATTTATTATGAAGAAAATATTCAAAATGTATCAGCATATTATATGCTGTGCTTTGATAAAAGAGAAAAATAATGATTCAACAAGTATATAAAAAATCATCTACCAGGAATATGAGGTTAAATGTATTTTCAAATGCTTCTGGGTTACAATAGTTAAATATTCCTTGAAATAGTTTTACTCTATGAATTTATTTCTGATGTTAAGTAATCATTTGCAGATTGTTATTTTGGGAAAATTTTAGATCAACGATTTCTAATCATAACTAGAAAATTAATACTCTTTCTTTGGCATAATTTGTTTGGGACTGCTGGTTATTTACAACAATTGATATGTGTAAGGTACTACTTTTTAAATTATTTTAGAAAATGTAAAAAAGTATTTAGTTTCTGACTTCAAGTACTAATACAGTAAGGGGATGAATCATGTACACGTATAATACTTACACAAGGTATAATATAAGGGCTATCAGAGAAATGCAAAGCAAAATGAAGTCCAAGAAGAGAGAGATTACTAGAAGCTTGGCAATCAAAACTCTCCTTTTATATTACATATAGATAATGGAAATATTAAGTGGAAAATTGCAGTATGGAATATATAATATAGTGAACTCTAATGAATATTTAAGAAACACATATGCAAATGGAAAGTATTGGAAGGAAATGACTAAAGATATAATGAGTGGTCATCTTCTTTCTCTTATGCTTCTTTTGAATTTCTCAAATTTTCTACAATAATTGCATTTTTCTTTTAAAATAAAAATTGTTACTAAAATATATGGTTTCATATTAATCTAAAATCTGGAGCCATGAGACAAATAAGAGAAGAAAATGCAGAAATATCTAAGAGTATGTTCAAGTGTAAGTTTTAAAACTTTATTATAGGAAAGAAGACAAACACCATAGTAGGTCTATAAGGATGTTTGTACTGCTTTAATACTCTATCGAGTCTCTTTCATAGTTTATAGTCTCTGTAAAGAAAATTATCTATTGCTATTTTAAAGTAAATATTATTTAGAAAATATGTACCACATAATGCGTGATAAGATTGGTTATGTTATAACTTGGTAGAGGAAGGTATCATTTAGGGGAGGGATTAAAAGCAACTAAGAATTGAGACAAACTTTCTGTAAGTTTTAGGAGTCATTGACTAAAGGTTGATGTGAATGAATCATGTCAGCCTCATTTGAGTTCTCTCTTCCACGGTTTTACTAGAAGAAAAAAATGTGAAGGAGAAGAAATATGCTTGTAGGTGTAAGTTATATTAAGTATTAATACTTATGCACTTATATGTTTTTAATGTAAGTTCAATTAGAAAAAAGGAATAGCTCTAAAATGTTTGTCAAACACTTTTTTTTTCATGAAAATCTTTGCTTATTGTTGCAGATTAATAATATGGCGTTTTTTTGAAGGACATTTGCCAAAATGTTTAAAATGCTTTTAGATTGGATTATCTGATAGTATGTAAAGAAATACGGTGATACAGTAATAGATCTATTAGAAAAAACATTCATGAATGATTCTGTTCCACAATTATGATCTCTAGCTTGCACATGCTAATATTTCCATATCATGTCTTACTTTAAGAAGATTCTCATTGTTTTATGTAAAAGAAGCTAGTAGATTTATTTTAATGAGATGAAATCTATTACAGTCTCTGGAATTGAAAGGTAGTAAAGATGCCAAATTTAAGAAAATATTCACACTATTGTTTACTGTATTTGTGAATTTTCTCATTCATACATTATATCTCAGGTTGGAATCCCTAGAAACAGACCTTGAGACAGGATTTCAGTTACTCATATTTATTGTTGGTAATTTTTCAAGATAAAGGGAGTGAGGGAAGTGAGAAAAGTTATGGGAATGCACTAAAGCAAGAAGGTGGTTTTCACTGGAGTCGAGATTCAGCCAGATCTCATGTGGATAAGAAGGGGCATGACTTTTACCGGATAATTGGCCCCGTCTTGAAGCAAAGGGGCTGGCATTTTATACCTCCATGTATTCTTTAATGACATTGGAAAAGTGGGTTAGCAATCTGTTAGGGGAAATAACTGATAGACAAAGAGAAATTCTACAAAGAAGTGGGTAACTATGAACTATTAGCAGCCAACACTCACAGCGGCAGGATCAAATAGAGTATGCCCAGAACACTTAAAGTATTCAGTAGATATTATTGGTTGATCAAGACCATAGACATATGTAATTTCATATATACAATATTCAATCATTAAACTGTCACTGAGTACCTGTTAGCTACTGAAAAGTAATAGTGAACTATTATTAATGTTTTAAAAAATACATGCCTTCCTCCTTTATCGTGGAAAAGGTCAAAATCTCTGGAGTTAAGAGTCAAGTATACCATTACAGTCATAGAGATACTGCGAGTTTGGTTCCAGGTGTCACAACAAAGCAAATATCTTAATAAAGTGAGTTACATACAGTATTTGGTTTCCCAGTGCATATGAAAGTTATGGTTATAGTATGCTGTAGTTTATTAAGTGTATGATAACATTATGTCTAAGAATCTTAATTAAAAATACTTTATTGCTAAAGAGTTCTAATGATCACCTTGGCCTTCACAGAGTCATAATCTTTTTGTTGATGGAGGGTCTTGCCTTGATGTTGATGGTCTTGCCTTGATGGCTGCTGATGAGGATGATGACTACTGAAGGTTGTGATGGCTGTGACGATTTCTTAAAATAGGATAATGCCACATTAATTGTGCCACATTAATTGACTCATCCATTCATAAAAGATTTCTGTTGCATGTGATGCTGTTTGATAGCGTTTTACATAGGGTAGAACTTTGAAAATTAGAGTCAGTCCTCTCAAACTCTGTGGCTGCTTCATCAACCAAGTTTGTGTCATATTCTGAAACCTTGTTGTCCTTTCAACAGTGTCCACAGCATCTTTGGGAGGAGTAGATTTCCTCCCAAGGAAACACTTTTTCTGGTCATCTGTAAGAAGCAACTCCTCATCTGTTCAAGTTTTATCACAGGATTATGGAAATTCAGTCACATTAGGCTCCACATATAATTCTGGTTCTTTTGTTATATTTCCATCACATCTGCAGTTACTTCCTCCCTGAAGTCTTTGAAGTCTTGAAACTTTCAAAGTCATTTATAAGGGTTGGAATTCAAATTCCTATTAATGTTGATAGTTTGACTTCCTCCCATGAACTAGGAATGTTCTTAATGGCATCTACAATACTGAATCCTTTCCAGAAGATTTTTAATTTATTTTATCTAAATTCATCAGCGGAATCACTATCTATGAGAGCTACGGCCTTAGGAAATGTATTTTTAGAATAATAAGTCTTGAAAATCAAAATTCCTTCTTGATCCATGGGCTGCAGAAGGCATGAAAACATTAATCTGCTTGTACACCTCCATCAGAAAGGTTTTGAATAACTAGATGCATTGTCAACACGCAGTAATATTTTGAAAGGAATCTTATTTTCTAAGCAAAGGTCTCAATATTGGGCTTAAAGGATATTTGGTGAACCATGCCTTTAAACAGATGTGTTGTTATCCATGCTTTGTTGTTTCATTAATTGAGCATGAGCAGAGTAAATTTAGCATAAATTCTCAAGGACCCTAGGATTTTAAGAATGGTAAATGAGCATTGGCTTCAACTTAAAGTCCTCAGCTGTGTTAGCCCCCAAGAGAGTCAGCCTGTCCTTGTAAGCTTTAAAGCCAAGCCTTGACTTCTCTTCCAGCAAATCTGTTGTTTAGCATAGCTACCCTTATCTTAGCTAGCTCTTTTGGGAAACTTGCTGCAGCATCTTCAACACTTACTGCTTCACCTTGCACTTTTCTGTTATGGCTTCTTTCCTTAAAACACATCATGAATCAACCTTTGCTAGCTTCCAGTTTTTCTTCTGCAGTTTCCTCACTTCTCTCAGCGTTCATAGAATTGAAGAGAATAAGAGCCTTGTTGTGGATTAGACCTTGGCTGAGGGAATGTTATAGATGGTTTGATCTTCTGTTGAGATCACTAAAACTTTCTCTGGATCAGCAATAAGGCTGTTTCACATTCTTATTATTTATGTGTTCACTAGAGTAGCACTTTTAATTTCCTTCAATAATTTTTTTTTTTTTTTTTGCTTTCACAACTTGGCTATTTTGTCCAAGAGACCTAGCTTTTGAACAGTCTTGGTTTTAGACATGACTTCCTAAATAAGCTAAATCATTTGTAGCATTTAATTTAGGGTGAGAGAAATTGTAACTCTTCCTTTTACATGAACACCTAGAGGCCATTGTAGCATGATTAATTGGCTTAATTTCAATATTGTTGTGTCTCAGAAAGTAGAGAGATCCAACAAGATGGTCATATCCAACTAGAAAATGACTGATCAACAGAGGAATCCCATACACACAATGTTTATCAATTAAGTTTGCCATTTTATGTGGCTGTGGCTTGTGGTACAACAAAACAATTACAATAGTAACATCAAAGATTGCTGACCACATATCATCATAATGGGTATAATAATAATAATAAACTTTGACATATTGTGAGAATTACCAAAACATGACACAGAGACACAAAAGTGAGCACATGTTGTTGGAAAAATGGCCCCAATAGATTTGCAAGAAACAGGGTTGCCACAAACCTTCAATTTGTAAAAAGCACAGTATATGCAAAGCACAATAAAGTGAGGTACAATCAGATGAAATACACTTGTATTTATGTACAATGGATTATGTACTATAGCAATATTCAGTATTTACAAGAGGACAGAGAAGGGCTCAACTATTAGTGCCATTATTTATATATACTTTAAAATATACTATTTTAGCTTGAACATTTTGTTTAAACTTAAAATTTTAAGCATCCCTTCTCTGGAAAATTCACCCATAAAGAATATCTTACTTCTGTGGAATGCTGTATAAACTTTGTATACTCACAAACCTATGCATGTAAAGCACATCCCATTTGTTGGGTGGCCACTTATCCCCAAACTTAAGTAAAACATGGTGTGGATCATTAGCATTTGGGAACAATAAATGAACACCTGCAGGTCACAATGAAGGGCAGAAAATACCATACTGGTTGAGGCACATGAATCCTTCTGCTAGGGAAATATAATTAAAAACAAAATCTTCTCTCAACCTAGAAATACTTTCCATAAAGGCAGCAGGTAAAGAAAACATTTGTATTTTTGAGTAACTATTCAACCAGAATGTGGTGAGCATCATAGGCAAATCTGTTCACTAAAAGATTGCAAAGACAGCAACTTCACTCTTATAAAGTCAAAACATTATACACATGTTTTCAAGATACACAACAACTAGTCATCAAATAAAAAGAACTTAGTACCACTCATCAGGCATAGTTCATTATAAATTTACCTAGTAATTGAGGTGACCATCTGTGTTAACTAATTGGCTTTATCCAGAGGAGAAACAAACTTTATATCTTACGACTGGAGGCAGTTTTGCAACTATGAGTTAGGTCCTACCTTCCCACAGAAGCTGGGAGGTAGGGATGTTAGCTCTCTTGATGTTTACATTTCAAAGAAATGACTCACAAGCCCTTAGGACATTTCTAGGTCATAAGGCTAACAAAAGGCTTATCTAGCTTTCTAAAGCATTTATATATATTTTAAAGAGAGGAGAAAGTACTGAGTATTAAAAGCTTTCTAAGAAAAGAGAGAGGAGGGAAATCTGTTTTTTCAATAGAGAGAATATTATACTTCATGTTTAATTTTCTATTTGACCTTGCATTACTCATGATGGAATTCTTCAGGCCCCAGAGGAATCATTTACTCTTATTTCTGATGCAGTTACATAGTTTGAAATCCCACAGCAGATTGTACCTTATCTGAGAGCAGGCATCTTGTGGGAGTCAGAGATGTTGACTCTAGCATGATGAAGGGACAATTGTCAAGTCTGATAGTGAGAGAAGTGACAATACTTATAAGAAGCTGATGGAGAAGTGTGGAAGTGGGGAGGAGAGAGACTAGGACAAAATGGGCTTTTCTAATGGGAAGAAACAGTTCTACCACAATCCTACCACTTAGGTGACTCCTGATGGCCTTGTTTTATTACCAAACAAAAATTAAAATTGACCTTTATGTATATATACACACATATGTGTGTATATATATGTGATATATATACATATATGTGTGTATATATGTATGTGTGATACACACGTGTGTATATATACACATACGTATATATACATATATGTGTGATACACACGTGTGTATCACACATATGTATACATATAAACAATGTATATATATACACATCTGTGTATACATACACAGATGTGTGTATGCCACACATATATGTGTGTGTGTGTGTGTGTGTGTGTATATATATATATATATAAATATATATATAATCACTAAGAAATTGTCTAATACATTTAATCCACAGATGGTTTCTAGGTTGTTTGAGGTCACATTCCTGTTATGTTTAAGGATCTTCACTGATGCCCTTTGACAATGTCTCTTTCAGGCTTCTCTCCTTTTTTTAACACCATGTAAGAAAATGTGCACATTTTCTGCCCATGAGAAGAGACAATCTTACCAGAATCCTTACCACCTAGGACTTGTGGATATGAGTGGTTACTGGTTTTTATAAGTTTTATAGGAGGGGAACAATTGTTGAATTCATTGGTGATTTCACCCCCAAGAAACAAAGATCATCCTGACCCAGTAGGAAAGCAGAACAATTGCAATTTATAATCAAAATATTATTGTGTCACAATATTATGACTATTTTTCAGTGGGTTATTGAGTACATGCAGCATATGCTTAGTGATTATGGATGCACAATGTCTGAAACCAGACTGTCTGGGTTCAAATCACAGCTCCGCCATTTATTATCATCAGTGTGACCTTGAACAAGTTACTTCATCCTTTCTTATTTCATTTTACTCATTGATAAATAGGGATTATTAATAGTGCTTACCTCATAGGAATGTGATGAGGATAAAAAGTTTTCCGAGAGACAGAGTGAGAAAGGCTGTCAAAATAGTCAACAAATATCAACTATTATTTATTAACACTTACAGTTCAAGGTTTATTTCAATCTAGAGACATTATGTGCTTTAAAAGAAAATGCATGCTTTTTAAAATCATATTTAGAGTGTGCTCTGTAAGAATGCAAGAAAAAAATATGTTGTATATTACTATATATTTGGTAAATGTATATTGTATAGCTAATTGTAGCTGAGTTTATTTTGTCGCTTCACAAAAATATTAGTTTGAAATCTTGGGGGAAATAGGGGAGGGACAGCGTGGGGTGGGGAGTTGGGGAGAGATAGCAAGGGGAAAAACGCCAGATATAGGTGATGGGGAGGAAGGCAGCAAATCACACTGCCATGTGTGTACCTATGCAACAATCTTGCATGTTCTTCACATGTACCCCAAAACCTAAAATGCAATAAAAAAAAGAAATCGTATTGTTATATTTTTCTATTTTAAGTATGTTGAACTCAATTTTATTCTTTTTTTTTTTTTGAGATGGAGTCTTGCACTTTCTCCCTGGCTGGAGTGCAGTGATGCAGTTTCAGCTCACTACAGCCTCTGCCTCCTGGGTTCAAGTGATTCTCCTGACTCAGCTTCCCGAGTAGAGGGTATCACTGGCACCTGGCATCATGCTCGGCCAATTTTTTTTGTATTTTTAATAGAGATAGGGTTTCAGGATGTTGGCCAGGCTGGTCTCGAACTCCTGACCTTATGATCCATCCACCTCGGCCTCCCAAAGTGCTGGAGTTACAAGTGTGAGCCACTTCGCCCAGCCTCAATTTTATTATTTCTAATGTTAGTATATATCTTACGGCTAGACCAGTTTCTTTTTTGCCTTTACTGAGGTATTTTGATGTTGATGTATTTGAAGACTTTAATACACACAATATGATTTATTATAGCATTTATGTTTTTATCCTATCCCATGTGGTAGCACATGTTTATTTGTAGACTTCCAAAGTCTATAAATGTTCTACCACATGTTTAAGAATTGATAATTAAACAGTTTTCACAGGAAAATAGTAAATGTTTACATTTGCATTGGGTGTTACCATCTTGGGAAATATAGCAAAAGGAAGAAATATCTGATGTTTTTAATTTCCTAGTATTACCATAAAAGAGCAAAAGTAATCTTCTATTTGTCCACTATTTCTGGTCCCAGACTGAAAGAAAAACAATACATATTTTTTTATGTTTCTGTATTTATAAACTACCAGGGCTTGTTGTTGAGTAAGTGTGAAGCAAGCTTTCTCCTACCTCTTTTGATGTCCCAAATTCTGTCTGTACTCTGATTGGGCCAACATGGGGTAGGTAAATCATCCTGTAGAATTCTTCCTAGAACAGGTTTAAAAACAAGTCCACTTTATACTTTAAATTCTAATAATTCTGTTTATATTGATTTCATCATGAATTGTGCCTATATCCTACATTAAAAAAACAATAACACTTATTAGACTTAAAAATTTTTAGTGGCTTAATTAGATCCTTTTCAGATCATAAAAAAATTATATAAAATTATAACAAGGTATTCTTTACCAGATGTAGTATATTGTAGCCTGGTGAATGCTTTCCTTTTCCCCATGTCTTAATATTTTATAGAGTTATTTCTCCAAATGATCTACGTTGATTAAAATAGGGTAGATTATGTCAGTGATGTATTAACACAAAATCTCAGTGGTTTCATATAACAAAAGTTTACTTCTTTTTTTTTTTTCTTTTTCTAAATACCAATTGTGTAGCCAGGGCTGTGTTCCATAAAGTCATTCAGGGTCTCATAACTCCACCTAGCCAAGGAGAATGGGAAAATAATCTTTCTTGTGCCCTGACAGAAAAAAAGGAGTGCTAGTTATTGTGCACTAATAATATCTACCAAGATCCATGGCTCTTTTGTCCTTGAATATATGTATTCGTTTATGTAACTTCTCAAAAATTGGGTGAATACATGAGTATTACTGTGTAAACTCAGCTTTATTAACCACTAAATATCTCTAAATTTGTAAATTTAATTCTTAAGTGTTAAAAGAATTTTAATTAATGCTTTTACTTTGACAGCAAAATGTAATCTTTCTCAGATTATTTTGAACATGAAATGGCAATAAATGACTACATTGCCTAATGGCAATGGGTGAAAAGCATGGTTGAAAGGCTGAAGAGCAAGTGCCGTTTTTCTCCAGTGAACAGCCATTCAACCAAACCACAGCAAGCAACATGCTGATATTTCTGAAGATTCTCTTGGAAATTTGCCAGGAAGAAAAGATGAGAGAATAAGAAGCAGAGTATGAAGATGAAATATTATTATTATTTTTTCTTTTTTCTTTTTATTTTATATATATATATATTTTTTTTTTATTTCATTTTAGGTTCTGGAGTACATGTGAAGAACATGCACAATTGTTGCATAGGTACATACATGGCAATGTGGTTTGCTGCCTCCGTCCCCATCACCTATATCTGGCATTTCTCCCCATGTTATCCCTCCCCAACTCCCCATCCACTGCTGTCCCTCCCCTAGTTCCCCCCAACAGAGATACAAGGATTTTCATACCATCAGTTCATCTCACTAAAGGTTAGGTTGACATTTACTAATATTTTTTTTTTAAAATATATAAGACTAGGAAATGTGAAAGGGCTTGCAGGCAATGGACATATTTACCCCAAATCCATATTTTAAAATGCCTTCTATGATGTTGTAGATGTCAATGAAAATGTGACCTTCAACTTCTGAAGATGTGCTGAAAATCACTAATGAGAGTCAAATTAAGAGAAAAGGTATACAAACTTATTTGATCATAGTTTTACATAACACAGGAGCCTTCAGAATGAAGATCCAAAGACACAGAGGAATTGTACATTTTAATGCTAAGGTTCAACAAAATATGGACAGCGATGTACAAATACAACTGGGCAAAAAGAGAATGATCTACTGCTAATAGATTGAGCTGGGAAACCCAGCAATGTCTGTCTGTTTAGATGCTTCTTGGCCTGTCTGTGCAGCATTCCTTCTTCCTGGGTGTATGGCAGTACCCTCTCTGGAATGAGGGTGTTATGTCCTATATTAAACAAGGTAGGTTAGATAAGTGCTTTATGGCTCGTTTTTATACAGAATGGTGGGGGCGGGGGTTAGAATAATATTTTCAGGTTTTAATGGCTGGCTTCAGGGGAAAAGGAGCTCTGATTTCTATGACTCACCCCGCCCAGCCAAGAACTTACATTTCTAAGGCTTCTATAATTTATTGAGATTTTAAAAATCTCATTGAAACGAAGGATTCTAATTTCTATGGTGGGCCTGGGAGAGAAGGAGAGGCCAGAGACATGAGGGTAGGAGAAGGTCAGAGATCACCGCTTCTAAGGCCATCATTTTGGGATATCATTTTCAGAGGCCCTGCATTGTGTTCTAGTACAAGTTTGAAAACAGGTCAGATTAATTTCCTCCATTTCAGGGAAAAGGTTTGAAATTTAACTGTCTTGAAGTTAAAAGTATTGAAAGGGCAAGGAGTCCTATAGATCATGGAGTAGAAGCATTGCCCTCTGAGTAAGCCACACACACGAGCAACATCAGTTATTAAAAACTTGGGAAAGATTTGCAAAATTACTTTGTCAATGGATGGTAAAGCTTAAACAAACACAACTGTTTTCTCTCTTTAGCTCAAGAGAGTATTTGCAAGCACTAAGCTTTGTTTTCTCTGCTCACTGCTTATACCATTCACATTCTGCCTACCTATAAGACCTGACTTGTATTTTCATATTAGGATAAACTGATGTAACCAAAGACAGATTCACTGTGAAGCTATTGAAGCTTAAGCTCCAGGGTCCTCTCCTTGCCAAGGCCTCTGTGAGAGCTGGGAGGTGCTGGAAGTTTTAAGGAGTTTTAGGTGGAAAGAGTAAGTCAAACAACCAAGAATCATTTTTACCTAAGAAATTATGCTAATTGCCAATAGAGATATCAGAAGAAAAAAACTTAAATTTCTTTTCTTTTTTCTTTCTTTTTTTTTGAGACAGAGTCTCACTCTGTTGCCCAGGCTGGAGTGCAATGACATGATCTTGGTTCACTGCAACCTCCGCCTCCCGGGTTCAAGTGATTCTCCTGCCCCAGTCTCCCGAGTAGCTGGGACTACAGGTGCCTGCCACCACACGCAGCTAATTTTTTTTGTATTTTTAGTAGAGACGGCGTTGCACCATGTTGGCCAGGATGGTATCGATCTTTTGACCTCGTGATCCGCCCACCTCAGCTTCCCAAAGTGCTGGGATTACAGGCATGCGCCACTGCGCCTAGCCAAGAACTTAAATTTCTAAGGCTTTTATAATTTATTGAGATTTTAAAAATCTCATTCTGAAGTAAATTCACTTCTGTGAATTTTGTATTGGTAATTTATTTTTTATAAAGAGAATCTCCCAAATTGTATAAGCTTAAGATTGACAAAATCTGGGTTGTTCTCTGAGTATAACAAGTAAATGCAAAAATGTGGGAGCGTGTAAACACAACAAAAATGTTTTCTTGCCCCTGTAATGCGGTAGTATAAGGGGCAGCCCTTCTTCCCACAGTCATACTGGACTCACGATAATGAACATTATGCCATCCTTAATAAGGCTTCTAAGGTAACTGTGGGTCATCAACACTCTGGGCAATCAGAAGAAGAGACACATGCAGGGGAGAATTTTATGGGCCAGTTGAGGAGAGATGCACTTGACTTCTATTCACATTCCGTCGAGTCAGTCAAATGGCTGTAATCAAATGCAAGTGAAGCAGGGAAATGTTATCCAGCAGGGTGCTCAGGGAGGAGAGGCAAAGATGGGTTTGGGGTGAGACTCTGTGTAGGCACTGCAACAACTAAATTCATTGAAAGATTTTTGTGGTCAAGGCATACAGTTCATACAGATGTGCCTGTTTTAGGAATGTAAATATGCATTTAGGAATGTAAAAAAAAAAAAAATTAATGCTGAAGCATAAAAAAAACTTCTGAAAAATATATATGGAATAAGATTTAAAATCTTAATCTACCACTATGTTTATCTAGCATAAATGAACTCACTGGACTTGCATAAACAATGTGGACTAATAATTGACTAAACAGAAATTATGCATTCTAGACTTTAGAATCTAAAGAGATGGTTCCCAGTGTGGCATCAGAAAACAGGAAGACTCAGGGCCTCTTACCCTCTTTCAGTAATTGAGGTCAGGTGAATACCTGGAACAATGGCAGCACTGTGGGTGCTAAATCATCCGCATACTAATGAACCAAGGAAAAACACTCTGTGAAATGGAAATTAATTGTATAATATCTTTTTATATGTTTGCTTAAAACAAATATGCAAATATCATAAGGAGTGATGGAGCATATGATGATGAATTCATCTCAAATGACACTGGTAATTAGAATGCACAGAAAATTTACTGAGTAGCAAGGAAATTGATTTTCAAAGTGAATGCTAAAGTTCTTAAAATGAAAGTGGTAAAGCTTAATTGGCAGACTCTTTGAGAATCAAATTAATTTAAATAATGTACATACATAAACTTTGTTCATTGTAAAGTACTATGGTAATAGAAGGAATCCTTATTGCCATTTTAAGTACATTCTAAATTTTTCTTTTTGATCCCCTGCAAACCTAAACAGAATGTTATAGATGTCCAAAAATGTATTTATTTGAAAACACTTTTTAGAACTCGGGAGCTTTTCTTTCTGAGATAAACCTCTGAAAATTTTAATTTTCAATGGTAAATATGATTTGATGTGTGTTTGCTTTATACCTCACTTTCCGGGGAAGTAACTAATGTTTAAGAACAGCATAAATTAAGCTTGAGAGCCATATTTACAGTTGAGGTAAACACACACACACACAGACACACATACACACACACCCTGTACTTCACATTGATTCTTCTTTCCTCTTCAAAAACTCTCATCAAAGTAAGAGATGCTGCTTTGTACATTAATCTGGTTTTCATTTTAACTTGTATATACATTCTACTAGATAAAAGTAAGGAATCTTCAAGTGTTTTTATTACTACAGCCTGGAAAAATGCTCAAAATTATAAAAATGGGCAAGAATATGACATCTTAAATAATAAATCATCAGATACCCAAGGCAGCAAATGTGATCTAAGAAGCATTTTATTAATTTCAAGATTGTTGCTAAGAATTGTATTTATATAGAAACTAACACTGTGCTATAAAGAGAAATTTTAATCATATGTTTCAAACACTAGTTATTGATCTGGTTAAGGTTATATTACATGGTCAGTATAGCTTGACCCTGTAATCAGCTGTCAATGCCTGACCCTTTTCCTTTCTATCTGATTTTACCTAAAGCTTCAAATTCTCATCTATAAAATGCAAATGGTAAGACAGTCTTGAGAAGACTAGCAAGACAGAAAACTTTTAGACAGTAACAGCTCTATTCCAGCCAACCACCACCACAACAGCAAAAAAATCCTGTGGCTCTACCCGACCCATGGCAAAGGCCAAGTGGGGAAGCTGAGCCTTCCACTCATGCCTGACTGTGGCAAAGCACTCACCCTTCCTTCCAGAGTAATGTTTAGGAAAGCTCAGTAAGGAGTTGGTAGTTTCATTCCCACTGAGTGGTAAGGAGTCCACCTTGCTGTTAGCAGAGGTCACATGACTTTATTAGTGTTGGTAGTTGTGGTGTTGTTATTAGTAGAGGCCATCTAGGGAACCATACAAGGCACTCATACCCACCCCAGTCAGTGAGTTACCAGCAGACACCTAGTTTGGAGTTGGAACTCCCAACCCTCCCTAGCAGTTGAGGACGGACTCCCTGCTCCAAATTGAGAGTCAACAGAGGCCAAGTAAGAGCCAGAGTCCTGGGCATTTATCCCAAAGAAATGAAACTTATATCCACCCAAAAACTTACACAACACAAAAATACATGGAGTCTTTTAAATTGTAATAGCCAGTAACTAGAAACAACCCAGATAGATGTCCTTCAAAGAGCGAATGGTGAAGCAAACTGTGGTACCTCCATTTCTTGGGAAATTACCACCCCCTCCAAAAAAAAATTGATAATGCCACAACCTAGATGACTCTTCAGAGATTTTTAATGAGTTAAAAAACCAATCCCAAAAGGTTGTATCTTGTAATTCCATTTATATATTATTCCTTAAATGAAAAACTATAGTAATGTAGAACAAATTAGTGGCTGGCAGCTGTTAAGGAGAGGGTGAAGGTAAGAAGAAAATGTGTGCAGCTATAAAAGTGCAACATGAGGGATCCTCATAGTAGTGAAACTATTCAGAATCTTGATTATACCAATATCAACATATTACTTGTGATTTTGTGTTGTTTGATTTTTTTTGGCATTGCTATAGTTTTTCCATTGGTAGATATTAGGTAAAGGGCCCATGAGATATTTCTGTATTATTTCTTCCAATTGCATGTGAATCTACAATTATCTCAAAATTAAAATTTTAGTTAAAAAATGGAGCTAATTGGGTGTTTCTTCTATTTTTCAAAAAGTATCAATGTAGGAATTGATTAGAAGTAAAAACCTGGAGGAGGACCAAATAGGAGACCAACATGAAATTATCAGCCATTAGTCCCTTCCCTCTTAGGAAAACCAGCTCATTACAAGTATTTAAATACTTATGTCATTAATCATAGTATTTCATAAAAACAGTTGACTGGTGTTGGCAATGTAGATTTGTAGAGCTGCTACATTCCAAGGTATTACTATCCTTTACCAAAAATGGCTCAGTCCTACCCCAGGATGAGGTTTCCTGCTATGTAGGGCACTAAGACCAGTGAAATGGGAGCAATGATTACAGCACACACATCATATTTAGCTCTAGTTGCTAGCATTTCTAGCAGCAGGAACAGAAACAGAAAATGAATTACCATAAACAGATTTTTAACCAACAGGAAGCACTTATATTCATGCCATACACTGAAGAACAGATTTTCTTTTAACATGATAGTCTTGATCTAAATGTCAGAATACTTATTCCAAGATTGTTAATGTTGGCCTAATTATGTGTGAATTAAAGGAAGAGATGATGAAATATGTGAGAAAGACTTCTGATATTTCTGATGCACAGTGTATTTCAGATATAATTTATATTATATTTATATAATTTACACAGATAAAATTTATAGTTGAAAAATAGAGCCGGTTGGTTCATTCCTTGCCAACATCTATTATATCATTGGATAACACATGTAGTGGACACAAAAGTGTGCAAAATGTCATAGGATACTTTGATAACAGGCTAAACCTATGTTTAATTTTTTATAACTACACATAAGAGCAATTACTCATGTGAACATACAGTTTTCAATTGTACTTGATAGCATCGAGTGGAACATTTATCATCAAATGTAGGACATGCATCATTTCATCTTTGGTATTCAAAGGAATCCTCACAAAGATCAAATAGAAAATATAGAAAAAAATAAAAGTGAAATGAAATGAAATAAATTATCCACAGCCCCTAATAAGAAAAACAGCACTGAACTCCCTCATGCTACTCTCTCCAGTCACTTTCCAAATGCACATATTTTTTGCTTTGTTTTTTAAATATACTTATGACCATTCTCTTCATACAATGTTGTATCATTCATATATATGCATAGCATATTGTGGTAGATCCAGTTTCATCATTTTGTGCCCATCTTCACCTTACTTTTCTGCAGTAAGGAGTGACCTTGTTCCCCAATTCTGATTATTCAGATGTGAGGAGAAGGCAGCTGAAGGGTATCAGAAATCCATAGCTAATTTTTCTGATTAATGATGTTATTAGTGAACGTGATTTTCTGATATTGTTTATTGAATGTGGAAGATCTTTATAATTTAACAAACTGGTATTTTTCAAATAATCAGTGTATGGTATTACAAAATAAAGCATGGGAGAAAATTTTCTGAAAGTGCAAAATAAGACAGCGAATTTTCATTTATCAGAAGACAAAAAGTTATTGATAAGGTTTCAGATTCCATACAGGAGCTAACTTTTAATAAAATGTAATTTATTGATTTTTGGTGTAGTATCAAAAATAATAAGCACAGTTATCTGAAAGGACCATTAAAATACTCCTCCCCTTTCCACCTATATTAGTGAGAAGCCAAATTTTCTTTATATACTTCAACAAAAATAATACATTAAAACAGATCGAATGCAGAAGTACCTATGATAATCCAGTCATTATCTATTAAGCAAGACACTAAAGACAGTTATGAAATAAAAAACAATGCTGCTCTTCTCAGATATTTTTGTTTGGAAACATGTAGTTACTTTTCCTAAAATATGGTATTTATGTTAATCGAATAGGTTTGTTGTTATTTTAAAATAAGTTAAGAAATATTAAAAAATGTTATCAGTTTTAATTTCTAACATTCTATATGTCATTAATAAAAAAAAAATGGAGGTCACAGTGTAGATATAGCCCAAAGCCAGTCACCTGGAACTACACAGCCAACATGTAGATCATCCTGATTCACCCCCACCACTAGCTGTAAGCATCAGTGAAACACAAAATTATAAACATAAGCTTTATGTCCTTGTCAGCACAAATCAGTGAAATTAGATACTCAGCTACAAACAATCAACTTAAACAGCTCTAGCTGCCTTAACAAAAATGATGATGTATAACAGCCAGTCATAGAAAAGATCAAATACTTCCTCCTCTATGTTTTATAAACTATGTTATAACTGCTCTGAGTGGGAATTCTTACCACCTTGGGCTAAGTTATCCTGGTTTGTGAATAATTCTTTCGTATGCACAATAAACTTTTAAGATTTTTCTAACTGCTTGTAGTTTTATATTTCACACTATGGCTATATCCTACATAAACAAAAGTCTTTGAGGTCCACAATGATGTTTTTTAATGTACTTTATTTTTCCAGTTTCATCCATGTCCCTACAAAGGACACGAACTCATCATTTTTTATGGCTGCATAGTATTCCATGGTGTATATGTGCCACATTTTCCCTGTCCAGTCTATCATCAATGGGCATTTGGGTCGGTTCCATGTCTTTGCTATTGTAAACAGTGCTGCAATGAATATTTGTGTGCATGTGTCCTTTTAGTAGAATGATTTATACGCCTTTGGATATCTCGGCAAACGAACACAAAAACGGAAAATCAAACACTGCATGCTCTCACTCATAGGTGGGTATTGAACAATGAGAACACATGGACACAGGGAGGGGAGCACTACACACTGGGGTCTGTTGGGGGGAAATAGGGGAGGGACAGTGGGGTGTGGGGAGGTGGGGAGAGATAGCATGGGGAGAAATGCCAGATAAAGGTGATGGGGAGGAAGGCAACAAATCACACTGCCACGTGTGTACCTATGTAACAATACTGCATGTTCTTCACATGTACCCCAAAACCTAAAATGCAATAAAAAAAGAAAGATATATATATATACTTTATTTTTTAGTGCAATTTTAGGTTCACAGCAAAATTGAGTGGGAGATACAGAAATGTTCCATATATTCCCTGTCCTTAGACATGGATAGCCTCCTCGTGGTCAACATTCCCCATCAGAGTGGTACATTTGTTCAACTGACGAACCTACATGGACACATCATTATCACCCAGAGTCAGTTTACATTGGGATTCACTCTTGGTGTTGTACATTCTCTGAGTTTATAATTACCTCTATTCACCATTACAGTATCATCCAGAACAGTTTCATTGCCCTAAAAAGCCTCTGTGCTCTGCCTAGTCATCCCCCACTCCTCCCTAACCCCTGACAACCTCTGATCTTTTTACTGCCTCCATAATTTTGTCTTTCCCGAATGGCATATAGTTGAAATCATACAGTGAGTAGCCTTTTCAGATTGGCTTCTTTCACTTAGTGGTATGAATTTAAGATTCCTCCATGTCTTTTCATAGCCTTTTATAGCTTATTTCTTTTAGCTCTTTATAGCTTATTTCTTTTAGCTCTGAATAATATTCTATCATCTGGATAAAATATTTATGCAAACAAAAAATACTACTCTGGCTTAGTGTGGGGTAGGGTGTTGAGGGAGTTAGCTAAAGCATAGTTATCTGGGTCACCCCGGAGGTCAGGTGAAAATAGTAGTAGAATTATGAGGAGGAGGAGAAAAATTAAACATAAAGTTTCTTTGGTTGTATGATAGGGGTGGGAGGTAGTTTTGTCGGGGTCTGATGAAACCTCTGAAGAGTCATTAGATTCCGTTTCATGTAGGAATAAAAGGTGAACAGCAGCTAGGGCCGTAATGATGAAGGGTAAGATGAAATGGAAAGTGAAGAATTGTGTAAGGGTAGCTTTGGCAACTGAGAATCCACCTCAGATTCATTGCACAAGGTCGGTTCAAATACATGGGATGGCTGGTAGTAGATTTGTAATTACTGTAGTGCCTCAGAATGATATCTGGCCTCATGGGAGCATGTAGCCTATGAGTGCTCTTGCCATAGTTGTGAGTAGGAGGATAACGCTGATATTTCAGGTTTCTAAAAATGAAAATGATCCATTGTCTAAACCTCGGCCAACATGTAAGAAGAGGTAGATGAAAAATACTGAAGCACCAGAAACCTGGCCAACACTGAGGGACTCTGTTAAGGAAAAAAGCTTCTAATGAAAATAGTGAACCATTCAGCTGTACTTTCTATCTCGGCTGATATGAGTGACTGAAGAGAGGCAGCTGAGATGTCTAATGTGTAGTGCATAGCCAAAATAGTTCTGTAATGATTTGGAGGGTTAGGCAGGCACCAAGAATTGAGCTGAAGTTTCGTCATATAGAAATGTTAGATGGTGTGGGAAGATCAATAAAGGAGTAATTAATAATTTTTATTAGTGGGTGTGTCGATGATTTTTCATGTCATTAGTTATGGTTATAGTCCATGTGGGAATAATGGCACATACTGTATTTTTATTAAGTATCTTTTCGGCTATAGGGTTCGTAGGTTTCTCTTTGAAACTTTCTCCTATTTACGGAGGCCTAGGGCTAATTATTAGTGGTGCTGTGGGTTGTGGTATTGTGTTGAATTTTGGTAGGATTTTCATAGTCTTTTCCATTTATTTGGGTGGTATGATGATTGATTTTGGCTAAACTATGGCAGTGACTACTGCGGAGTATCCTGAAACATGAGGGTCAAGTATTGACATCTGAGGAGCTTTATTATTAGGACTATTAATGGAGTTAATGCTGGTTTGGTGAATAGTTGAGCACGATGGAGTGGGGATCACAATTGTTTTTAATAGCATAGAGAGTTGGATGATTTTTGAGAGTGAGGAGGCAGGATTGTTTCATGAAGATTCTGTGTGTGGCTGCCTTGTATAGTTATGGGTGTTGATTAGCAGTAGTTACTGGTTGATCATTATTTGTTAGTATTTATGTTGTGATTGAAATTACTCAGGATAATAGATTAGATAATTAGGAGTAGGGCTAGAAGGGATGGAATAAAATAAAGAGGCCAGGTGCTGTGGCTTATGCCTGTAATCCCAGCACTTTGGGAAGCTGAGGCAGGCAGATCATGAGGTCAGGAGATCGAGACCATCCTGGCCAACATTGAGGGACTGTGTTAAGGACAAAAACTTCTCTTCTGGGGTCCCTGAGGGGCATGGTTTCAAAGGCAGGAGTTTCTCAGTGCCATGCCTCCATCCATGGCACCATCCGGGAACCTGCAGTTCTTTGTCTGACTTTCCCAGGCGTGGGTGAGGTAGTGAAATCCAGGTGAGCTTCTTGGTTCAAAAAGCTCTGGGAGGAGGGGCTCTGTTGTGGGACAAGCAGCTAATCTGGTATCAGAGTCAAAGATCAATCACTCCAGTGGAAGTTTGAAAGAACTCCTCTCATTGGATAAGAACACAAATGGGGTGAGAATAATTTCGATGCTCCTCACCTATACGATATCTCCCCAAGATTCCCCATCCATGGCAGCATGGGAGCTCTCTCTCTCTTTTTCTCTCTCTCTTTGCCTAACACATTGCTTCTTTGTTAAACTCTTTGGGTCCACAATATTTATTCAAATGGTAAGCTCACAGCACCTCCAGGGCCCCTTCCCCTATTCTTGCAGTAACAGTGGTCAAGAACCTGGGCACATCAGATCGGGAAACGGAGCAGAGCATTTTGGAGATGCCCCACTCCCTCCACCCACCCCAGATCTTTGGCCAGTCAGCCAGGAAGAGACGTCAGACTTCAGAGTGGTGAGTGGCACTGGACCCCTTTCGCTTGTAATCTGCCCTTTCGCTTCTTTTAGATTTTGTTAAGGAGGAAGTGGGCGGCCAGGCATGCATGGGGCGGGTGCAGCCGCCTGTGCAAGCCACGCCTAGCCTCTCAAACTCACAGTGGTGGCACAGTGGTGCCGGGCCCGGTGGTGGGAATGAAAGCTGCTTTTGCAAGCCACTCCCAGCCTTTCAGACCCTAACCTCCTGAGTCCAAATTTCCATGAGGCAAACTTCTTCCCGGCTCTCTCCTCTAAGGTATTTTCTACACATAAGGCTTTTGGGTGGCAGTCAGGGACCTAGGCCTGCAGTGCTCTCAGGCTTATACCCATGAGGACCTCCTGCAGTATAAATGCACAGGGCCAGTTCCCTTAGTTCGCAGTGCTAAGTTATGTCCTCATGGAGCCAGAATCTATCAGTGGGTACTGGAGGCTATAAGACATTGTGTTTTTGTCACCCACATTTTCCCAATCAAAATGAATGTTGCCAGAATTTAATGATGTATGATTTGTCTTGCCTAGGATTGGCTCTCCGTAAGACAGAACTTCTCCATCAAGAATACCATAGTCAGACCAAATCCAATGCTCAAATAGTTTATTATAGGCCCCACAACCCTAGGGCATGTTCCTATGGTGGAAAGTGGGGTCGGTGCTTAGAGGCCACTCTCAAGGAGTTTATCTTCCTAGGTCAGCTTTATGGTCAGGACTATGCTAATTGAACTCTTTCTAGGGAATGTTGGCACCCATTGCCCAAGCCTCACTGGCCTAGTTCAGGGATGTGCCGGTACAGGGCCACTAAGCCTGGCAGTCCCCATGTCCTTAAGGTGGCCATAGGGACATTTAGACAGTGAGGGTATGCCCATGACACTGGTAAGCGTGATTAAATCCAGCACATGGGAGGCCCAGAAGATAATCACACATCTAGGACACAAGGAAATTACAAGGTGTTGTAACTGGGGGACACTCCAGGGCTTGTAGTTGCAAGGAATTACCAGGGATGCGGGCATCCCTGGGTTCAATTTCAGATGGGTGCTACTCTTCCTAAGGCAAAAATCACCCTTAAGGTGTATCTTGGACAACTAGGACCAATTTGACCCATGATCTTTGAAGAAGAAGGGGCTCTCTTTTCTCTGCCAAACAGTGTGGCTGCAATACCCTCTGCTGAGTGGAGAAACCTGGCCTCCTAAGGGAAGTATAAATTATAACACCCTTTTACAATTAGACCTATTCTGTAAGAGGGAAGGTAAATGGATTGAGGTTCCCTATGTGCAAGTGTTCTTTTCTCTAAGGGATCATCCTCAGCTATGTAAGCCTTGTAACCTATGCCCTACTGGCCCCTCCTCAGGACTGCCCTCATATTTTGGACTCCCTGTGGTCCCTCCCTCCACTGATGCTGACCAGGTCTCCTCAGCTCCTCCAACGCAAAAGGAGTCAGGGAAGGCCAAGGCACCTCAGGCTACTAGGATGCCTCAGGTCTGCCCCCTACAGGCAGTAGGAGGAGAATCTGGCCCAACCAAGGCCTATCTTGGGAAGGACCATTTTTGGCTATTCTGTCTACCCCAAAAGCAGTTAAGGTGGTGGGAAATGGCGCATGCATTCATCACACTCAGCTGAAGCCTTGGATACCTCCTGAAGACAATCATAGGCCCTCCACTCCACAGCCTGAAGTTCCAGGAGACAATCCTTCATACACCTGCCAGCTGTTAGAGGACATGTGTTCTCTCTACCAACAAGATCCCCAGGCAAGTACCTACTCATGAGTCTAACTTACATCCTGGCATTAACAGGACTATCACTCTTAACTTTACTATCTGTGACCGGACTCTATGCAGTTGCCCCTATGGATTGGCCTAATAGCTCTCCTCCTCTCTTTCGTAGTGTCCCCCCACATGACAATTTAAACCAACTCTCAAGCGCAGAGTCTTCTCTTGCCACGCCATACTCAAACCCCAGTTATTCCTTTCATGGGTTAGGGGTTGGGAGAATAATAGGAGGACTTGGTACTGGAATTGGAAGAGTTACTACCTCTACTCAATTTTACTATGAGCTATCTCAGGAGTTAAATAATAACATGGAAAAGGTTGCTAATTCTCTCTGCAGAAGCAGCTTAACTCTTTAGCTGCAGTAGCTCTTCAAAATAGAAGGGCCCTGGATCTGCTAACAGCAGAGAGAGAGAAGGAACCCGTCTCTTTTCAGGAGAAAAATGCTGCTACCTTGTAAACAAATCGGGTATTGTCTTAAAGTTAAAGAACTCAGGGATTAATCAAACACAGGGCTGAAGACCTTCAAGAAACAGGATCATGGAGCTCGTTTAACAACTGGCTGTCCTGGCTCTACTCTCTTCTAGGCCCGTTTATAACCATTCTATTATTGCTGGCCTTCGGGCCTCATCATTAACCTTCTTGTCAAATTTGTTTCTTCTAGAATTAAAGCCATAAGGCCACAAATAGTCCTGCGAATAGAACCCCGGATGTCCTTGGCTCATAAGTTCTATCGTGGACCTCTGGATCAACCTGCACCCCTGGAAGACTACCCTCTGGAGGAAACGTCAACTGCAGGGCCCCTTCTATGACCCAATTCAGCAGGAAGTAGCTAAAGAGCAATCGACGCCCCTGTCCCAACAGCAGTTGGACTTTCCTGTTCAGAGAGGGAACTGAGGGACTGCGTTAAGGAAAAAAAACTTCTCTTCCTGGGTCCACGAGGGGCGTGATTTCAAAGGCAAGAGTTTCCCAGTGCCACGCCTCCAACCACATCCCTATCCGGAAACCTAGAGTTCTTTATCTGACTTTCCTGCCTGGGAGCTAGGTAAAAAAAATCCAGGCGAGCGTCTTTGATCAAAAAGCCCAAAAAGCTCTGGGAGGAGGGGGCTCTGTTGCAGCCAAGTAGCCAATCCGGTATCAGAGTCAAAGATCAATCACTCCAGTGGAAGTCTGAAAGAACTCTTCTCATTGGTCAAGAACATGAATGGGCCAGGAATAACTTCAGGGTTAAAAGCCCCAGGCTCCTTACCTATACGGATAGCTGCTCCAGATTCCCCTCCCATGGCAGCATGGGCGCTCTCTCTTTCTCTTTTTTTCTCTCTCTCTGCCTAATAAATCACTTCTTTGCCAAACTCTTTGGGTCCACAATATTTATTCAAACGGTAAGCTCACTGCGCCTCTGGGGCCCCTTGCCCCATTCTTGGGGTAAGAGAGGTCAAGGGCCTGGGTACATCAGATGGGGGAACTGAATTTTCAGGATGCCTCTGCTCTCTCTCCCCCTCCCCCACCCCCGTTACAACATGGTGAAATCTCGTCTCTACTAAAATACAAAAAATTAGCCAGGTGTGGTGGTGAGCGCCTGTAGTCCCAGCTATGCGGGAGTCTGAGGCAGGGGAAATAGTTTGAACCCGGGAGGCAGAGAATTAAGTGAGCTGAGATCATGCCCCTGCACTCCAGCCTGGCAACAGGGCAAGACTCCATCTCAAAAAAACAGAGAAAGTAGAGTCTAATTAGGCCTTTCTGAGTAGATACAATGATGGAGGCCGAAATTTGGGTTTATATAATGATCTTTGGTATAGACTTTTCTAGTTAAATTAGGTCTAGTAGAAATGAAGCCAGATTTTGGTTCGTGAATAGGCCTGAGTGGGGGTTGTACAATGAATTGTGGCTGAATAAAATCCTAATATACTGGAGAAGCTGAATGTCTGTAATGGGTATTTTGGTTTAAGGTTATCAGTTATGAGATTAAACTCCATTGCTAGTGAGAAGCCTCAGATGGTCACGCCTAGGGCTGTGAGCTCCAGGTGGAGTGGTATGGTTGTTTGCGGGGATGAAGCAGAAATAATACTGCTGGTGATGAGGAATCTGGAGAAGATTCTGCCGATTATTAGGTGCTTAACTGAGTTAATTAGGAAGGGGTTAAATTCATTAATAGTAACCAGAGTCATGAAGCGAGGCTGTCCTATTAGTGTGAAGAAAATAATATGGGTACTGTAGACAGCTGTCAAGGAGGTGGCAATTAGAGTAATAGAAAGAGCTGAGGCATTGGTGTATGATGTGTTTGCGGTTTTGATGATGAAGTCTTTAGCGTAAAAGCCTGTGAGAAAAGGCATGCCTGTAAGTGCAAGGCTACCAATAATAAGGGAGGAAGAAGTGAGGCGGAAAGTCTTAAATAGCCCTCCTGTTTTTCAGATGTCTTGTTCATCATTGAGGCTATGAATGATGACCCTGAACATATAAATTAATATAGCTTTAAAAAAGGCATGGGTGCAGGTGTGAAGGAATGCTAGGTGTGGCTGATTAATGCCAATTGTGACTATTATAAGGCCTGTCTTAAGGTGGAGAATGGTATGATTTCTTTGCTATCCTTTTGTGTTAGAGCACAGATTGCTGCGAATAAGGTAGTGTTGGCCCCAGACGTAATGTAAAGGTTTGGATTGATAGGTTATATTCTATTAAAAGGTAGAAGTGGATGAGCAGGAAGACTCCTGCTACAACTATAGTGCTGGAATGGTGTAGGGCTGAGAGTGGGGTTGGACTTTGCATGGCAGATGGAAGTCAAGGATGGAGGCTGAATTGAGCTGACTTTCCTGCTACTGCTAAGAGAAGACTAATTAATGTAAGGGACTTGGGGGTGGGGTCGAGAATAAATGTTTATTGACATTCTCATGTGTTGGGGAACAAGAGGAACCATGCTATAACCACGATAAAGCCAATGTCACTGATGTGGTTGTCGAGGACTGCTTGGAGGGCTGCTGTATTAGCATCTGCTCGGCCATACCATCAGCCGATTAGTAAGAAAAACATGATTCCCACACCTTCTCATCTGATAAAGAGCTGTGTTAAGAAATGCTGGTGTATACTTGCTTAGAAATGCAGAGTGTATGATAAAATTATATTGTTTGCTAAGAAGAATGATAGGACGGAAAACCTAGCTGCCCACCCACCCAAGCAGAAACCTGCTTGGGGCATTCTAAAATAGCAAAACAGTATATGTATATCATCCACTGGTTAAAACAATTCTTTAATCACAGGCTATATGACCCTGCCCCCATGGCTCCCTCGTGGAGAGTACTTTCTAGTTTGTCCTTGATCAGTGGTAAACAGGCACCAGCTGCCTACCTAGTTTATCTTGGTTCTATGAGAAAACATAGAACACCTGTTTGTTGATACTAATCACCTGTTAAGAGGGAATAAATACATGAGTCAGAATCTGCTCGAGGCCCTCAGCTTGGAATGCTGTCAGCCCCTGAGGCTCTCAGCTCGGAAGGCTGTTGCCTGCCTCCCACGTCCGCCCCCCAACCCCAGACCCACTTGGCTGCTCTATCTGGGTGTCTATTTCTTAATGCCTTCAGTGCCGCTGCCTGGGTGGGGGTCT
>CAUYQU010036078.1:0-31226 GCA_963574635.1 Cheracebus regulus
GGCTCGTGCCTGTAATCCCAGCACTTTGGTAGGTCGAGGTGGGTGGAACACCTGAGGTCAGGAGTTTGAGACCAGCCTAGCCAACATGGTGAGTCCCCGTCTCCACTAAAACTATGGAAATTAGCTGGCATGGTGGTGGGCACCTTTAATCTCAGCTACTTGGGAGGCTGAGGCAGGGAAATCACTTGAACTCGGGAGGCAGAAGTTGCAGTGAGCCGAGACTGAACCACTGCCCCCCAGCCTGGGTGATTTTGTGATTATGTGTATATAGCAGGTGCTTGATAAATAAGCCTCTCCTCTCCTGCCAACACACACAAAGCTGCTTGGTCTGGATCTCGTTGTTTCAAGTGTGTGCAGGAGGCAGCCCCACGCAGAGTTCAGAGTGCTGGTCCTGGAGTCGGCAGAGTGATCTCCCATCCTGGCTTTGCCTCCAATGCAGAACTCCTGTACCTTTTCCAAGGGGATCCTTCCCTTATTTCTGCATCTGCAAAATGAAATCGGGAGTTTCTCAACAGGGGGCACTGTGGACATGTGGGGGACAGTTTGTTGTGTGAGAACATCCCATGCAGAGTACGACAATTTAGCATCCCAGCAGCCCCACCTCCCCCAAATATCAAGGCAACCGGAACCACCCCTCATATTTCCAGCCCCACCCTCCCTGGCCCTTTCACGATCCTTTCCAGCACTTCCCTTCTACCAATTGCTGACATCTCAATTTTCTGCCTAATGCCCCCAGGGAACTCTGCTTTGCGCCACTTCCCCAACCCCCAAACCAGAGGAGTTTGAGACACACATAAGGCAGGAAACAGGAAGCCAGTGATAGATTCCTGGTGGGAGCAGGGAGAGCCCAGGTTCACATTTGGCTCTGCCACTACCACTGGCTGTGTGATGCTTGGAAAGCTACTTAACCTCTCTGAGCCCCAACACTAGGCTTACCTGGAAGATGGGCGGTGATAGTAAAAGTACCCACCTCATAGTGTCATTGTAAAGGTTAAATAAGATAACAAATGTAAAGCACGGACCCTAGCATGTAATGAAATACCCAATAAAAGGTTTATTGGGTCTTCTTGGGCAAAACTGAACTCTCAATTTTCTCATCAAATAAGGATAATAGTGCCACCCCAGCCAGGAATATAGTGAGACCAGAGTCAATAATACACTCCCATGCCTGTCATGTAATTGGCTGTCAGCACAGCACATAACTGGTGGGAAAGGAAATGATTCAACACCTTTGGAGGTCTGTTTGTCGTATATATATATTTTTTGAGATGGAGTCTCACTCTGTCACCCAGGCTAGAGTGCAACGGTGTGATCTCGGCTCACTGCAAACTACGCCTCTCAGGTTCCAACAGTTCTCCTGCGTCAGCCTCCTGAATAGTTCGGACTATAGGCGTGTACCACCACACCTGGATAATTTTTGTATTTTTAGTAGAGATGGGGTTTCACCATATTGGCCAGGCTGGTCTCGAACTCCTGACCTCGTGATCTGCCCGGCTTGGCCTCCCAAAGTGTTGAGATTGTATACAGGCGTGAGCCACCGTGCCTGGCTGTGTCATATCTTTTAAAATTACAAAAGTGTATTTCTCTTGTCCCAGTAATTCTATCTCTAGCTATTTTTCCTATACTTATATTTCCAAGCATGTAAAGTAAGTTATGTACAAGATTTGTATTAGCAAATAATCAGAAATAACTCAAATTTCCATTCACTGAGAACAAGTTAAATCGATTATGGGACATAAATACACTGAAATACTATATAGCTTTAAAAAGGAATTAGGAAGTTTTTTCTTTACTTACACAGAAAGATCTCCAAGACATTTTGTTCTAGAGAAAAAGAAGACTGCGTCTGGAATGACTGCATTTACCCGCTTGTCTGTGGGTAGACTACCTCTGGAAGGGCTCATAGCAGATCGGTGACAGTGGCTGTTGTCTTCAGGGAGGGAAGCCGGGGCACAGGGAAAAGAGGAAGGCTGTTGTGAATTTGGAACCTTGTGCATATAAAAGCTGTTGACATGTATAAAGCCAGCAGCTGTAATAAGGGCAGGTCTGAAGTGAGCTCTCTACGCTGAGGGGAGGATGTGAGGCTTGGCTCTCAGGCATATGACCTGTTGCTCTTGCCATCAGCGCACACTTGTAGGGGCTGAGAGGGGGACTCAGCTGGGGACCAGGAAGTGCTGCACCCCCTTGGGGCAGGCATCAGCTCCGTCCAACGCTGGCACTTTGGGAGGCCACTTTCTCCCAAGGGTCTCCACATGTTTGCATGTAAACTGGGACTGTGCTACCACGTGCCGGATTGCTCTGCCTGGGACCATGCCACCCCAGGGTTCTATGAGTGTGACTGGAAAAGGAGAAAATCATTACAGATGGGCCTAACCCTGTGCCTCTGCTCTCTGCCTGGAGCAAAGGAGCTGCTGCTCCACCTCTGAAGCAATGAGGTTTCCATCTCTGAAGCAGGATCCGGCCCCTCAGAGGGAAAAGAGGAGACAGATGGAGATGTAGAGCCTGTGGAGTCAGACAGATGTGGCTTCGAATCCCAGCTGCACCACTCACCTGCTGTGTGGTCTTGGGCAAGGCATTTAGCCTCCATAGGCCTCAGTTTCCATATGGGCACAATCACACTCACTTCTCAGGTGGTTGTGAAGAGTGAAGGTAGGCTAGGCGCAGTGGCTCATCCCTGTAATCCCAGCACTTTGGGAGGCTGAGGCAAGAGGATTAGTTGAGACCAGGAGTTCGAGACCAATCTGGGCAACATAGTAGCACCCCACCTCTACAAAAAATTTAAAAATTAGCCAAAGGTGGTGGCTCATGCCTTTAGTTCTAGCTACTTGAGAGGCTGAGGTGGAAGGATCTCTTGAGTCCAGGAATTGGAGGCTCTGGTGAGCTATGATTGCATCATTGCACTCCAGCCTGGATGACAAAGTGACATGCTGTCTCAAAAAAAAAAAAAAAGAAAGAAAGAAAGAAAGAAAAGAAAAAAAGAACAAAGGTACATTTGTAAAGTGCTTTAGCACAGAGTAATAACTGAGGGAAGGATTTGGGTGCAAGCTGTTTATTGGAGGGCTATCCTGGGGAGCACTGGGTGGGGAAGCCGGGGGCAGGAGGGAAGCCAATAACAGTGTGTGAATGAACAGTTAGCCTCCTGGGTACAGGGCTCAATCCTCTGCATCTCTGTGAGGCTGTGCAGAAGCCTCAGAGCTATCTCAGAGGAACCACTGGGGTATTTATATGCCAACTTGCTTCAGTCATCAGGTTGAGGGCTATGCTGAGCCATTTAAACTCCTTGCTCTTCCAGCCTGCATGGAGCTCAGGGCAAGGACACTGGAGTGACGGGGGTAGGGGTGTGGGAATCAAAGAAACCCATCAGGCAGGGCAGAGAACCACAGGTACTTGGGAGTCCAAGAGCCAGGCATGGGACTAGTGAGTGCCAGGTGTATAAAGATGGAGCACCAATATCCCTGTCACAAGTGCTTTGACATGTGCCAGGCACTGTTTTAAGAACTTTAATAATGTGAACTCACTTAATTCTTACTACAACAATCAGGTGGATAAAGACAGAGGCATGGGAAAGTTGAGAAACTTGCCCAAATTTACCCACCTAGAAGGAGGAACCAGGATTTAACCAAGGGAGTTTGGTTTATTGGGTTTAAAGGGCCTTAGAGATCATGTAGGTCAATACCTTCATTTCATGGTGAGGAAATCAAAGACCAGAGAGGGGAAGTAATTTATCTAAAGTCACACAGCTAACTAGAGACAGGACTAGGACTTGAACTCAGATCTCTGTTCTTTCCCTGCCAAGGCCCCTGCTTAGCCTTAGCCTTTTCTCCTCCATGTTGCCAGACTCAGGTGGGGCTGGGGTGTGGGAGGTGGCTTTCTGCAGAGCACTGGGTGCTGCAGTGCAGAAGCAAGGAGGCCATTAATCGGCCGGGAAGGCGGGCATAGCACAATCAGATTATGATCTTTAAGATGCATGCTTTGAATCTCAAAATCAGCAGAGGAATCAGGCCCCAGAGGAGGTGTGTGTCGTCTGTCCCTGCTTTTTAACCCCAGGCTGGCATCAAAGAGGAAAAGATGAGCTGGGCTCACTAGGGTGTGAAATTTCCTTTTTGTCTCCTGGGGTGGGGAGGGAGAGATGAGAAATTGCTCTGAATCCCATGTGTAGTTATAGGCTCTAGAATTTCTTGAGGATTATGTTGCTCAAAGAGAGTCAGTGGGCTCTGGGTGGTATCTCTGGGCCCCGTCAGACATGCCTCTCAGTAGACTAAGGGAGACTAGGAGGGGTGTGTGTGTGTGTGTGTGTGTGTGTGCACGAATGCAAGGAGAAAGCAAAACTGACAAAATGTAAATTAACTCTTGCTGCTTCATACTTTTCAGAAAAGTCAGAGCAGGGGCTGGCTGTCTTTACCCAGAGACAACCTTCTAGAATCTTGCCAGACTCTTAGCAGATTGCTGCAGACATGTCTGGCAAGACAAAGGTTACCAACTTGTTCCTGTTTGTTCGGGACTGCCCAGTATTTAGCAATGAAAGTCCCATGTCATGGGAAACCTCTCAGTCCTGGACAAATCAAGATGGTAGTTCACGCTAGGCATGACCCTTCAGTCCCTACCCTGGCCATGCCTGGACCAAGAGAGGCCAGCTATGTCAGCAGACTGGGCTGGCGGTGGCTGGATAAGGTCATGGGCATGTGCAGGCCATCCAGCCAGGTTTCAAATCCATCTTTAACTCTTATCTTGGGATCCCCTGCCTTTATCTGACTGTTCCCTCAAGTAAGGTCACACCCCAGTCAGGGGCCCTTCCTGCTCTGGAAAGGGTGGGGGTCCATGATTCCCTCATGGGTCTGGCAGGTCTGGCTGGCAGAGCTGTGTGCCTGGGGTGAGGAGAGGGCAGGACCAGGGCTGAGGCTAAGCCATAAGTGCTGTGCAACTTGGGGAAGTCCTTTTCCTTTTCTGGGCCTCAGTTTCATAAGAAGGGGCTTGGCTGAGAGATTGCTGGGGTTTTTTTATGGGGGAAAGATTTATGTTTAAATTACAAAAGTAATGCAATTGTTAAAAAAAAAAAAGTAACAGTACATAATGTAAGATGAGAGGTTAAAGTCCCTTTCTGCTTCTCCTCATCCCATGGGACAAGCATTGCTAACAGTCCCTTTTTATCTTTCCAGACATTTTCTATGCATATGCAAGCATGTGAGTATATATAGCCTTTATTTAAAATGTAGCACAAATGAGACTGTACTTTACATGCTATTCTGCAACTTGCTTTTTCTGTTTAACAATACATCCTGGACATCTTTCCATGTCCACATACACATAAATCTCCCTCATTCTTGCTGCAGAATGTTCTGCGGTAAGGATGCACTCTGGCTTGTTTAACCAGAACTGCTGGTTTCCAAGGTCCCTACTAGCTTGGAGCCCACCACCCAAGCAAAAAGAAAAGCTGGACGGGGGTGTGGAACAGGTCTGGGGAATATCAGCAGATTCTCAGACTAGGAAGGCTGGGTGTCTGCCGAGGCTCTTTGATGAGAGACATAAAATGATTTAGAGCTGGGTGAGGAGGAACCAGTAACTCCTGGGTCGGGGGAATTAGGCATGGGGTGGGGGTGGGGGCTTCTAAAGATACACAAAACAGCCTCCCTGGCACCGAGGTGGGGCGGAAGACACAAGACTCTCTGCTAATGCAATGTGATGGCGCTGCAGCATCTAATAAGTTTCCATTTCTTTGTCTTTCCTGAAAGAGGCTCACGATTATCGCCTTCTAGGTCACCAGGAGCAGAACACAGAGGGACAACACAGTTTTTGCGCTTCCAGCTGGCTCCCATCAAGAAGTTAGAAGGAAGCCTGAAAATACATTTCCTGCTATCATCTCTCCACCACAGAATGACTTTCCCTGGCAGAGCTGGGGGAGGGGAACGGGCAGCAGGCCCCCCAAGAGGTCCTGGGCAGGAATATTAATACCCCAACTTCCCAACACGAGAGGAGGGAGGAGGAGTGGCCACGGCACAGTCAGGTCCTGGGGGCCCTGAAAGGTGGTTGCTGAGCAGCCCGTAGGAGGCACGGATCCGCCAGCTCACGGCAGGGGCCGCCCAAGTCCTAATGAAAACATCTAGCTCCTGGCAGGGCGCAGCTGACACATCGCCCGGCCTTCTCGGCCACCTGGGAGAGGATGGGCGCCGCACGCGGACACCCAACTTGCCAGGCTGTGCGCGCAGTGACATCGCTTTTCTCCCGGCAGGTGCATCCATCTCGCTGGGTCTGGATAGATAATACAATCTCTCTGCCCACACCCCATTTGCTGAGAGACAGCCTGGGCTTCTCCATTTTTTATGGGCTCACTTAGCTTGGAGGAAATCCAGAGGTCAAAGCCGGCGCAGACGCTCCAGTCACCTTGCCCGTCCGGGCGCGCAGCCTTTCCTAAACGGGCTCACCCACGGGGCCCTAAATTATGGCGATTACACTGCAATTCGCAGCGCGATATTACTTTGATACACTACCTGCTGCAGCCTGGCCCGGGAGGCGTGCATTATTTACCAGGGAGGCTGTCCGTGCTGCGCACCAGAGCCACAGCGCTCTGCGGGGTCTCTCCTGTCTCTACAGCACCTCCTCTGCCCGCGGTGTGGGGTCTGGGGGGCGGGGGCATTGAAGCAGCCCCGCTCTCTAGGAGTGACCCTTTCCTGACCGCAATATAGCCTGGAGAGGACCCAGTGGCAGAAGCGGCAGCCGGCGACGAGGTTCTGCGTTGGTAGGTGGGGACAAGTGCTGAGTCCGCGGCTCCTCCTGGCTCTTAAGGACACCCAGACCCTCCTTAGCCGGCCTATAAGGGCCCTTGTTGCACACACCCTGGGAAACACACAGAGGGCCTGCCCAGGGTGCCAGGCTGGCTCCCCGCCCCTGGCCAACTGTTAAAACGTCTAGCAGCCGGCTAACCCCAGCGGCAGGCTCGAGGGTTTAGCCTGTGGCGGCTGGTGACTGAGATGGAGGCAGCACAGGCTACCTGCCCTCTTTTCCTCGGGCCCTGGGAGCTGAGGCCTGATTTCGCCCTGGCTGGGGGCTGGGGCCGCAGTTGGGCCAGGCTTCTCTCCGGCTCCCCCATTACGGCTTGGCATCAACATCTAGATTGCAGGTTACTTCTGCTTTTATCCAGAGCGGTCCTTAAGGGAGATGGATTTCTGATTGAAATCCAGTGAATTGGCGCCGTGGCTCAGAGGGCCCAGCGTGAGCACACTTGTAGGGAAATTGCCCTGGGTCTGAGAGGAGGGGCAGGGCTGGGGGAGGAGAGTGGAGGCGCAGGCCCTGCTCCGGAGCATGTGAAAGCGCTGCTGCGAGGACTTCAGCGTGTGTGCCGGAGTCCTGGAGGGAAATCTGCTACTCCCTCTCCAGCTCCCTGTGATTGATGGAGCCAGAAACCTCAGGCAAGGGATCCCCAGAGGTCACTGCGTCCAGTCTCCGGCCTTAGTGTTGGGTAGTGGAGGAGGGGCCGAGTCTGTGGGACCGAGCTGTCTGCTTTGGTGGGTGAAAGAGGGTGGACTTCAGGGGTCTGGATTCAGAGGTGGATTCGTTCTAAAACTAGCTCCTGGTCTCCAGGATTTACTCACAAGTGGGGAGAGGTCATGGTCCCTGCTGAACACACCCTGGGCTCCTCAGCAGTGTGCACAGGGCTCTGGCCTCCAAGTCCCTCCTTAGCAGCCCACCAGGAGCCAGAGGAGCTAGCCTGGCCTTCAAGGTGCGGAGGGGCTCCTGGAAGGAAGCAGATGGGCACAGGGAGGACAAGAATGACAAATACCGAGCTTCCCCAGTGCCCCAGAGAGAACGTGTTGGTGGGGAGGAAGCATGGAGACCACACATCCCAGGAATGCTTCTAGTATCCCAGAAATGTCAAGAGCTCATTCTTCCAGCTCTTCCTGGGCCAGCAAAGAACATATATATCATTTCTCCATCCACTTTGGGACCTGCCTGAGATGAACATATGTTTTAAAAGGACTCCCGATTGCTGCAGGAGCAGATGGTGCCACAGGGGCAGGCAAGGGAAGGAGAAAGAATACTGGCTGTCAGTAGGGAGGGAGTCCTGAGCTCTGCCTTGCCCCTTCGTCTTACCAGCCATCTGAGCTGTGTGGCTGCAGGCAAGTCACTCTCCTGCTCTATGCTGCCCCATTTTCCTTGTGAAGAACGAGTGGGTCCCCTGTAGCACACAGGGTGAGCTGAGGCCTCGCTCCCCTGCGGCGGAGAATAGAACCCTCCCTCAATCAGTAGGGAAGACTGATTTTCCTATTTATTAGCCTTTTCAGCTGGCAGACACTGGGACTGTCCTCCAGGCCATGAGGTGGCAAAGAGGGGGACAGAGCCCCACACCAGCCACTGCTGTGTCCATCCTCTGCCTGTGGTTGTTTGCCTGATTGATTTGTTTGGTGGCCTCCCTGGCTGGGATTGGGTCCCTGTGTCCTCATGCACATTTGCCTCTGGTCCCTCTCTGTGTGGTCAGAAGGGGCAGCTCTAGGTGAAGGAGCAGAAGAGACCGGAACATCTTTCCATCACAGACTGACTCTTGGGCTTGGTAAGGATCAGAACAGCTGCCAGGTCTGACCACCACCTGGTACTCCGGGCCCCTCCCCAGAAGCTCCCCCTGCAGTGGGAGGCTCACTGCCTCTCGCTGACCGACTCCCAGAAAGTTCACCCTTTTCCGGATCCCAGGTTGAGTCCCTTGTGCCATCCCTCCTTCCTCCTAGCTCTTCTCGTTGGGCTAGGTGTGAACTCCATGCCTAGAGGACCGCCCTTCAGATGTTTCAAGGCAGTGATCTTGTCTACACCTCACTCCACCTTTTTGTGGCAAAACCTGCCTAGTATCCTCCCTGTGGCTTCCCAGTCCCCTCACGATCTAGCTCGGACAAGAATTGATTGAGCTTCCAGTCAGGTGGCAGAGGCCCTGGTCTTCAGGGAGCTCCAAATCTGGGAGATAGTCTTCTAGGACCAAAAGAATGAATAACAAAATCACACAGGCATTTGGGACTATTGGATTTCCAACTGCATGGCTGCTGGTCTGGAACCCTCCTCAGAGGTGAGCGGGTTTTGTCATCTTCCAAGGTGAGAAGTCTTCCTGTTCCCTCTGAAACAGCTATGCTGCCCTCCTCAGAGACTGTGGGACTACTGGGTGCTCTGATGCGGCTGGTGCCTACTCTGGAGAACAGTGGGAGAGAATGTTCTCCAGTTCTTGCCACCTCCATCTCCATCTATCCTGGGGTGGGCGCCCACAGGCATGGGCACTACAGGAACCTGGGGTCCCAGGGGAAGCCTTCCACGGTGGTGAGGCAACCTCAGCATCTTCGGTCCCTGGCGCACTTTTTTTCTCCTGAGTTCCAGAAGCTATTCCCAGAGGGCTGCTCTATGCTGCATAGAGTGGGCCTTCCACATCGAGGCCTCCACCCCGCCCCCAGCTCTTAATTTATTATTAACTCTGGAACTGACTTTGAAATTATGGAAGACCATGTTGTTTCTTTCCTCTGCAACTCTTATGGTCCCCAAGGGGAGGCGAGCAGAGCCGTGCCAGATACACAAATATGTAGCGAAAACCCTGTGGATTTTTGGTTCTAGCAAGGGGAAGGAAATTAGCTGTTATAAGCTGCTGTCGACTCACTGGAAAGCCTCCAGCACAGACCCTCGGAGGGGCTCCCGGGCCCCCTTCCTCCGCTCCCGACTTCCCAGCTGCATGGCTGGAGATCTGTCTTCAGGTTCCCCTGCAGGGCTGTGGCCTCCTCCCCACCCAGTCCTGCGTCATCACTGATGGAGATGATCAATATTCCGGGTCTGTGAGGAGGAGGAGGAGGAGGCGGCTGCAGTCACACAGAGAAGTGATCCCTGGCCTCTCCCCGAGCCATTAGCTTGAATGGTGTTAGAAGAGGCAGGTGGGAGTCAATTTCCATTCTCCTAGAATTACTGGAAGGCAGAGGGTTATTTGGAAGTTTGTGAAAGGTGCAAGGTATTCATTGGCCCTCAAACAAAAGGATCAGTAGGCGTCTGGTCTTTCCTTTTTCCTCTCCTGAGGAGAGCCAAGGGCTAAAATCCTTAAGTGACTACCCCACAGCAGCAGTTGCACTTAGGCAGAAAATAGCCCTGGGCTGTGACTGGGACCTTGGAAGGAGCTGGTTCTGGCCCTTTGCCAGCTAGCTTGGCTCATCCTAATCTGGCCTTGGGCTTCCCTCTGGCTTCTAATGCAAAGAACAGAACTTAATCAAATGGTAGATGTGATATTAAGCATTCATTGAATTGAGTGGTTAGGTTTCCCCATAACTTGCTGTGTGATCTCTGGTGAGTCACCTAACCTCTCTGGGCTTCACATACTTTATATGTAAAAGGAGAGCAGGGGTGACATGTGTGTGCCATTTCTAAGACCCAGGAATAATCATGCTGGGACACGTTTTATAACCGTGACCCAAACGCTCTTTCCATCATGTCCACCAGCCAAAATGATGGGCCATCTTCTGTAGCCTCACTCGCTGATAATGCAAGTGGAAGGTTTTACAGCAAACAGGGCAGTCATGAGCTTTCACTACTAATAATTATCTTTGTGATTTAAAATGTTAGCAATAAGATGGATATTACTTACCAATATTACTATGTATTAGTCTGCTCTCACATTGCTATAAGGAACTACCTGACACTGGGTAGTTGTTAAAGAAAAGAGGTTTCATTGACTCACAGTTCTGCAGGCTGTACAGGAAGCATGGCTGGGAGGTCTCAGGATGGTGAACGGGAAGCAAGCACCTCTTCACATGGCAACAGGAGAGAAAGGGCAAAGGGGAAGGGCCTCACACTTTTAAACAACCAGATCTCATGAGATGGCACTAGGGGGATGGTGCTAAACCATTAGAAACACCCCCGTGATCCAGTCGCCTGCCACCTGGCCCCACCTCCAACACTCGGGATCACATTTCAACATGAGATTTGGGTGGGGACACAGAGCCAAACCATACCATACTGTATATTTTTACTTAAAAAAAAAAAAATTCCTGCCAGGCGTGGTGGCGCGTACCTGTAGTCCCAGCTACTTGGGAGGCTGAGGTGGGAGGATCTCTTGAGCCCAGGAGTTCTGGGCTGTAGTGTGCTATGCCGATCGGGTGTCCGCACTAAGTTCGGCCTCAATATGGTGACCTCCAAGGAGCGGGGGACCACCAGGTTGCCTAAGGAGGGGTGAACCAGCCCAGGTCGGAAATGGAGCAGGTCCAAACTCCCTTGCTGATCAGTAGTGGGATCGCGCCTGTGAACACCCACTGCACTCCAGCCTGGGCAACATAGCGAGACCTCGTCTCAGGAAAAGAAATTTTTTCTAAGATTTTTACCCTCAGAGAGACAACAGGCTGTAAGAATATGAGCCCAGGAGCCTGTCTACCTGGATTTGAATCTTGGCTCTGCCACCTACCAGCTTTGTTATCTTGAGGATGTCCCTTCACTTCTCTGTGCCTCTGTGTTCCCATCTATAAGGTGGGGAAAATGGTCGAGTGCAGTGGCTCAGGCCTGTCATCCCAGCACTTTGGGAGGCTGAGGCAGGTGGATCACCTGAAGTCAAGAGTTTGAGATCAGCCTGGCCAACATTGTGAAACTCATCTCTGCTAAAAATATAAAAATTAGTCAGGCATGTGCCTCTAGTCCCAGCTATTTGGGAGGCTGAGGCAGGAGAACTGCTTGAGCCCCAGAGGTAGAGGTTGCAAGGAGCCAAGATTGAGCCACTGCACTCCAGCCTGGGAGACAGAGTGAGACTCCATCTCAAAAAAAAAAAAAGTGGAGAAAATAATACAACACAAGGTTGCTGTGGTCTGAAGGGCTTAAAACAGTACCTGGTACATAGTGCAAACTTATTAAGTGTTGAGTGTTATTATTGTTAGTGATAATAATAGAATGCCTTTGAATGCTTCTCAGGAGAAGTGGCCTTTTTATTTTATTACGTCGGCTCCTGCATCTTTGCTCAAGTGATCAATTAGAGACATATACTTTCTGAAATTCTGAGGGCACCCAGTGGGATGACCTTTAAGGTATCCTTCCAGCCAGACTGTTGGAGGCAGTGTGTATGTGTGTGTTTCTGGCTAATAGAATACACTAGTTAACTGAGACTAGCCCATTCCTTTTAGTTTCATTCTCCTGTAGTTGAACATTTAATTGAAATGCACACATCCTGTCCCTTGCCTTAGCAGGGTTATTAATATTCCCTTCTGAGTAGGCCATGAGGTATCGGCGGGAGCCCTGGATAGGCTGTCAGAAGGGCGAGTCAGTTCTGCCTCTTCCCCTGGCTTCCACATCTGTAAAATCGGGCAATGACACCTAGAGGGCGCGGGGCTTTCCATCCTCCCAAGGAGCTGTCAGGTGGGACGATGGCTCCAAGGTAACTCTTTAAACTGTAACATGCTGGTCACCTAAAAGGACATATCCTCTTCACCACAGAGCCTCTGCACCCTGGGAACCCTTTTTCAGGACAAGGTGTCACCTTATCCCAGGACCCTGGAGGGGAGGCCCAGGAGATAAAGGATTAGGATATTGTTTTGTTCCTTGCATCCTTTTCTGATCTTGTTTTAGCTTAAAAGTTAAAACAGGCACAGTGGTTCATGCCTGTAATATCAGCACTTGGGAGGCTGAGGGGGGCAGATCACCTGAGGTCAGGAGTTTGAGACCAGCCTGACCAACATGGTGAAACCCATGTCTATTAAAATACAAAATTAGCCGGGTGTAGTAGCACATGCCTGTAATCCCAGATACTTACTTGGGAGGCTGAGGCAGGAGAATTGCTTGAATCTGGGAGGCGGAGGTTGCAGTGAGCCAAGATCGTGCCATTGCACTCCAGCCTGGAAAATACGAGTGAAACTCCATCTCAAAAAAAAAAAAAAAAAGTTAAAACAAACATCCAGTTAATGTGTAGTTCCAAGAATTCAGACTTCAGAGGTTGGGTGTGCCTGTGTGTACTGTGGCTTCCAGATGGGCCCGTCCTTGACCAATGCCCTTGTAACAAGCATCTTAGTTCCCAGTGCTCATGTCTGGTCGACACCACACACTTTGTGGATGTAGACGTTCATTCATTTGACAAATATTTACGGAGAAACTGCCAAATGCTGTTCTAGGCACTGGGGAGATAGCCATGCATAACACACAAGGTCCCTGCCATCATGGGGCCCATGGAGAGAGGGAGAAAGACTGACAATGAATAGGAAGATAAATTAAAAGGTTTTTTTTTACACGATGATGAGTGCCTTGAAAAAATGAAACCAGGGAAGTGTGATAGAAAGTGTCTTGAAGGGCAAGCATCCTTCCTTGGGTGTGGTCAGGATAGGCAGGTTCTGCTGAACGGGCCACTTTATGTAGCAGGGATAGTCCCAGGTCCTTTCTCTTGAATGGAAATACTACTGCTACCATGCACAGGGCTAGTGACAGTAGTTAACAGTTACTGACTGCTTGCTGGTGCCACCCTGTTCTGAATGGTTATAAGAATTGAATCCTGGCCAGGTGCAGCGCCTCATGTCTGTAATCCCAGCACTTTGGGAGACTGAGGCAGGAAGATCTCTTGAGGCCAGGAGATTGAGACCAGCCTGGGCAACATAGTGAGACCCCCATCTCTGAAAAAATCTTCAAAAAATATAGTCAGAAGTGGTGGGGCGTGCCTGTAGTCCCAGCTACTTGGGAAGCTGAGGTGGGAGGATCACTTGAGCCCAAAAGTTCAAGGCTGCTCCAGCCTGGGTGACAGGGAAAGACTCTGCCTCAAAAAAAAAAAAAAAAAAAAAAAAACCACAGAAAATAATCCAATCCCCCCAACAACCCCAGGTGGAGGGTACCATTATTATGCCCAGTTTACCAGTGAGGAAACTGAGGCACGGAGAGGTTAAGCAACATTGCACAGCTAATAAGGGATGGAACTGGAATTCAGAGGTCCTGACCAGTTTGAGAATATTGGTGCTTTAGGGGGCTATTGTATGAGTGTTTAACTGTCACTTCAATAGTTATGCTCCGTTAAGTATTCTTCATTCAATTTGACCCATTTTCAAAATGCATTTGGTAGTTTGTAAGTTTTATCTCATTTGAGTGAAGAGGGGTCCCTTTGGGAGTTGGGAGGTGGTGGTTCAGGGAGATTTGTTGCTTCTAAGGTGGTAATGGTAGAGAAATCATGAAGTCAAGGAATAGGAGAGCTGCCAAGGCTCCATTCGGCCCTGGTCACTTACTGTGTAGATCGAAAAAGAGCACAGAGAGGGACTAGAGTCACCCAAAGCCACAGGCCACACTCACTTTGGCCCCTTCCCCCCAGCCTTCCGTACATTTTGAAGAGCGCGTCAGATTCTATTAAGAGTAACCAAGCACAGTGCTCCAACATGGTTTCGGCCTATTTATCCAGGGACACCACAGCTTTGGAGGCAGCAAACATGCCCATTTGTTACTATTTGCGAAGATGGTGTACACCAAACGTGAGCTTTCTGTAAACAAATTAAAAAGTAATAAAGTGGCCCCATCTGCATACTAGAGCAATGTGCTTCCATTTTAATGAAGCTAGCTATGGAAAAGCTATTTGATGGCTTGTCAAAAGCTTGAACGCCTGTGGCTGAACATGGAAGTGTGCTGTGGTGCAAAGACAGAGTCCCTTCTTCCTCCAGTATGCACGGGGCACCGGCTGCACCTGCTGCGAGGACCTGGTCCGGCCCCTAGGTCATCTGCTATGCCGGCAAGACCCTGTGTGTGCATACAATACAGTTAAATATTTTAGTCAGTGCTGGCCTACGTCCATGCTGGAGGCCTTCTGTTTGCTCCTCCAGATCCCCGCTCCACCCTCTTCTGCCCTGCACTGTGCCCAGGGAGGCTGACTCTGTGGATTGCATCCCAGGACCTCCTCTGGATGGTGTTACCCAATGGGAGTGGGAGGCACCAGTGGGAGACTGGAGGGAGGAAGGTGAGTGAGGTTGGGGTAGGTATTCTGAGATGGCAGTGGCTGCTTCCTCAATCTCCATGGTACCTGTCACAGCCCCTCTCCTATAGCATAGCTTTTTTTTTGAGACAGAGTCTTACTCTCTTGCCCAGGCTGGAGTGCAGTGGCACGATCTCAGCTCACAGCAACCTCCACCTCCCATATTCAAGCGATTTTCCCACCTCAGTCTCCCAAGTAGCTGGGATTACAGGTGCCTGTCACCACACTCAGCTGATTTTTGTATTTTTAGTAGAGACGAGGTTTCACCAGCTTGGCCAGACTGGTCTCGAACTCCTGACCTCAAGTTATCCGCCCACCTTGGCCTCCCAAAGTGCTGGGATTACAGGTGTGAGCCACCGCGCCTGGCCTACAGCACAGTTTTGTCTCTGGGTCCCTTTCACTGCTTCCTCCCCCGGCCTCTCTAGGTCTATGGATGGCCAGCTCCCCAGCGTGGTCGGCCCAGGCGTTGGGCACTGTTCCTTATTGCTTTCCTCAATCTAGCCCATATCTATGCAAATGACTCCTTTGGTAAACTCCTGAACAGTTTGAATGATCCATCTGTTCTTTTCCAGGACCCAGGTTAACACAGACTGCCCGAGCTAAGACTAAGCCTTCACAGACGTGTTCTCCATCCTCAAAACAACTCTGTGAGGGAGGCGCTGTTATCAAACCCATTGGCGGATGAGGAAACCGAGGCTCAACTTGCCTAAGATTGAGGAGTGGCAGAATTTGAACCCAGTTGTATCTGGCAACAGAGAGAAGCTTTTTTTTTTTTTTTTTTTTTTTGAGACAGAGTCTCGCACTGCTGCTCCAGCTGAAGTGCAGTGGTGTGATCTCGGCTGACTGCAACCTCCGCTCCTGGGTTCAGTGATTCTCCTGCCTCAGCCTCCCGAGTAGCTGAGATTACAAGTACGTGCCACCACACCCAGCTAATCTTTTGTATTTTTAGTAGAGGTGGGGTTTCACCATGTTGGCCAGGTTGGTCTCTCCTGCCTTGGCCTCCCAAAGTGCTGGGATTACAGGCGTGAGCCACTGTGCCTGGTCTAAAGAAGCTCTTAATCATTGCCTCGCCTGCTGGAGGGGAAGAGTGACTTGAGTCCTGAGTACCTTCAGGTACTTTCAGGAAGGGGATAGTCCATATCTGTTAGGCAATCATTGATTAACAAACATTTATTGAGCACCTATTATGAGCCAGGCACAGTGCTGGACGCTGGGCTTTAGAGATAAAAGGTAGCTCTCCTTCCTCTGGAGGAGCCCATAGCCTAGACCCTGGGCTCCCAGCTTTGCTAGCAGGCATGTTAGCATGACCTGGGGAATGAAAAGGAATCAATGGCCTGCCCACCCCCAGCCACTTAAACCAGGGTCTCTGGTGGTGGAGCCTGGGCATTTGTGAATGAGCAACAAGGTTGAGGGCTGGAGTTGAGGCCGGGCTTGAGTTCCAGGAGGGGACAGAGAGGTGGAGAGAATGTGCGGCTGGGCTGACTGGGGACACGGGCTGGCACTGCAGGCTGTGGGAAGACAGAGGCTGGCAGAGGAGAGTGGTATTGGCTAGGGGAGGAACTGGCCTGCCGGTTTGCAATTATTTAACAAGCACAAAGTGGGCAGCCCCTGAAGCTCAATAAATCCCTATGTTTTCTGTGTGGAGATGGTCTTTCAGACCCCACGCCGGGGGCTTCCCTCTAGGGGTACTAGTGAGGGAAGGTGTTCTCTTGCTGGGGCCACAAGGGGGCGTAGTTTTAAGGGCAAGAACTTCCCAGCGCCATGTCCCCCTCCCATGCCTCTCCATCTGGGAGATTTAAGGGCTTCTGTTTTAATTTTTGAGGGCAAGGGAAAGGGTCAAAAGTCAATCACTCCAGCGGAAGTTTAAAGGAACTCTCTTCATTGGCATAGGAGGCAGGGGTTGGAAGAAAGTTCCCTTGTTCCACACCCCTCTGGGACTCCACGTTTGGACCCCTTCCACGAACATTCTCTTCATGGAAGCTGTCTTTCCCTCTCCTGGGTTTCCCCTCTGGGGTGCCCTTCCACACACTCTCTCTCGTGGAAGCTTTCTCTTTTCCTCTCCTTTTTCTCTTTCTCTGTCTAAATAAATCACTTTCTGCAAACACTTTTGGGGTCCAGTATTTACGAGCGCACTTGCCGGGGTTCCCTCTCCCATTCTTGAGAGAGCAGGAGACCAAGAACCTTGGAGAAACGTCCTCTCAGGGGAGCTGAGGGCTCCCCTGAACCCCAACATTAGGAAGGCTGGGCACTGAGGAGCCATCCACACTCCTTTTTGCCCCCAGAAGCTGGTGCAGGCTTGGGAAAGCTGCTGGCTGCGGCCAGGGGCAGGACCAGGGAAGAGAGTATGTCCCCAACATAACCTCCATTAGTCCGGCCACCAAGCATGGAGTCCACGGCCCTCACCAGGTCTTTCCAGTTTCTGTCAGGCCCTTTCATGCTCTATCCCGCTGCCCATCCATTGGCAGGAAGAAAGGAATTTTTAAGTAAATGGAACATCCTTCTTTCCCTCCCTAGAACACCCAGTGCTCAGTCTTATTCCAGGAGATAAATGAGGTGACTACCAGGGAGGAGACTCAGCCCCGTCCTCAGGGAGCCCGTCTGAGGGGGACGCAGCCCCGTCCTCGGGGATCCCCAGTCTGAGGGGGACGCAGTGCTGCCTTCTTCAGCAGTGACCACATTGTCACAATGGAGGCTTAGGCCAGACTGTCTAGAGGGCTGGAGGCCCTAAAAGAATGGTTGGTGTCCCGAGGCCTGCCCAGTGAGCAGGGTCCTGACAATGGTTCTCTCCACATCTGTCTCTCCCCCAAGAGTGGAGCAGAAAGGGAAGGAGGAAGGAAAGACAGAATGGTGGAGCCAGGCAGCACAGCCTCAGCGCAAACTTTCTTTTCCTTCCCCTCAGAAGACAGTCCTGACTGGCTGTTCCTCTGGGTGTCCTCTGCCCTTGCCCCTCACCACCCATGGCCCTTCTCCCCTCATGACCGGGTACACACCAGGTCCCTTCTCCCCGGCATGAGGCCTGGAGGCCTTGAGTCAATCCCTCTCCCTCCCCCCACCCCTCCCCCACCCCCACGTTGCAGGGGCTCTAACAGCTGAGAATGATCATCATCCAGCGGGTCGCCTGTGCCTGGGGCTGTTTGAAACCTTTGTCTGTACGATTGTTCAGTCCTAACAACAGCACTAGGAGGTGGCTGCTATATTTTTTTAACAACCGGTAATCAATTGATTAAAATAGTTGAGCTAAGCATCTGCAATGGTGACTTCAGCCTTCACTCCTGGGCACATTACTGAAGGAAGTGATGAGCCAATCGCCTCGGAACGATGGTGCAAGTCACTTGTGGGTTCTTATCTGGAAGAGATTCCGCGTCTCAGAACCTTCACCACAAGTTTGTTGTTGTTTGTTTGTTTTTGTTGCTGTTGTTTTGTTTTGAGACAAGGTCTCACTCTGTCGTCTAGGCTGGAGTGCAGTGGCACAATCTCAGCTCACTGCAACCTCTGCCTCCTGGGTTCAAGCAATTCTCCCACCTCAGCCTCCTGAGTAGCTGGGATGACAGGTGCCCACCACCACACCCAGCTAATTTTTGTATTTTTGGTGGAGACAGGTTTTGTATTTTTGGCCAGGTTGGTTGTGAAGTCCTGGGCGCAAGGGATCCGCCTGCCTCAGCCTCCAAAGTGCTGGGATTACAGGCGTGAGTCACTGCGCCCAGCCCACCACAGTTTTTTCTTAGAGTGGTTGTCAAAGTCCTGAGAGGCATCAGAACCAGTCCTTTCACTTTTGAGAGTCCTTTCTTTGGTGCCTCTGATCAAGCCAGCACACACCTCCAGGGATTTTTCATTGCAGTTGGCTAGGGTAATTCCATTTCGGTGATTTGCCACCTCTGGCTTCATCAGTGTTTCTCTGGTGTCCTTAAAAGCCCAGCTGGGCCAGGCTGGTCTCGAACTCCTGACCTCAGGTGATCTGTCCACCTCGGCCTCCCAGCGTGCTGAGATTACAGGCTTGAGCCACCGTGCCAGGCCTAGACCCATTTTACACATGAGAAACGGAAGAAGCTCAGAGATGTCCAGGCTCAGCCCGCAGTGGCACAGCTGATTGTGAAGCTGGGTGCTCACAGGCTAAGGCCACAACACTTCCTCTTCCCACCTCACCAGGTTGTTTCTCTAGAAAATGCCCAAGAGATGGAGATAGACAAAAAGGAGGAAGAAGGGGCGTGGTGACAGGGAAAAGAAAAGGCAGGGAGAGAGGCCAAGCCAGAGAGAGGCACAAATGGAAAGAGAAAATCTGAGAACATAACGGTAGCAAAGCCTGAGATGAGAAAGAAAGCTCACTCTGTCTCCCACCCGCCCCACCTTCTCCTGCAAAAATGAGCTCTCACAGCGAGGGCTGCGGGCAGCCCCGTTCCACACCTCTGCCGGCTTTAGGGCCAACCGTAGGTCACGTCGCCGCCCCTCAGCCTCCCCTGCTTGGTCTCCCATCTCTGTGGGAAGGTATGGCTTTAAATGTCACCCAGATACCCAAGTTCAAATCCAGCCTCTGCGCTTACTAGCAACAGACCTTGAGTGGTTGGGGGACTCAGTGAAGATGCAGTGAGTGAATGCAAGCGCTTTTTTTTTTTTTTTTTTTGAGATGGAGGCTTGCTCCATCGCCCAGGCTGGAGTGCAGTGGTGCAATCTCGGCTCACTGCAACCTCTGCCTCCAGGTTCAAGCAATTCTCCTGCCTCAGCCTTCCGAGTAGCTGGGACTACAGGCACCTGCCACGATGCCCAGCTAATTTTTGTAATTTTAGTAGAGACGGGGTTTTACCTTGTTGGTCTGGCTGGTCTCTAGCTCCTGATCTCAGGTGATCCACCCACCTTGGCCTCCCAAAGTACTGGGATTACAGGCATGAGCCACTGCACCCGGCTGCAAGCGCTTTGTAAAACCCAGCAAGAGATAGTTCTGGGGTGCCTGTTCTCCAGGGCGAGATGGGGGGCAGCTTGGGGACTGGGATGGCAGCATGAAGCCCTGCTGGCTTCCTGCCCTAGATAGTGCCCCGAGGGAGGGATGGGAAGATATAAATGAGACATTTAAAGGCCTCTGTGCTTCCCAGCTGCCCTAAGTCAGGAGTGGCTTTCCTGACACGGAGGGTGGCTTGGGAAATGAAAAGTGAATGGGTTGCTAAAATGTTTTACTTCCCTGGTGCTGTTGGCAGGGCTTTAATGAGGAGCCATGCATCACTTGGCCCCCTCACCCCGGCAGATGATAAAGGGCCACCGCTCCCTGCGGGCCTCAGAACAACCCACCACTGCATGGCTTGTAAATTGTTATGGCCCAATGAAGAGCTCGCCCTTAAATGTCACTCACCCAGGAATTAAGGTGAAGACAGGCACAGGTACTTGCCAGTGGCACGGCCCAGGGTGGGGGCTGGCAGGAGCGGGCCCCGCAGGATGGGGGGAGGGTCAGACTCCTCGGGAAGGGCAGTTGGATGCCAGGTCTGGGGTTAATGAAAAGTGCCCCTGCCCCCTAAATGATCATTATCTCCAGTAATTATCCCCGCTCCTGGGGAAGGCAGGGAGGGGCACACGGAAGAGCTAGCATTAGAATGGATTGGCTAAAGAATCCAGACCTGGCGTGCTTGCCTGGGGTCCTCAGCCTCCCTCCCCGTCTCTCTTCCGCACTCTGTCTCCCCTCAACCCCACCTGCCTTCCTCCCTACCTCTACCTTTCTACCTGCTCCCTGCCAATCTTTCTCTCACCCTAGTTGCCTGCACAGTTCACAGGTTTCTCTTTGCCCTGTGGACCCCAGGGCAGATTGAAAAGGAATCTTAATGAGTCTGACTCAGGCTGGCAGTCCTGGTCCCAGCAACACGTGAGCTGCTCACTTCCCAGCTTCACTTTCTAACTTTGGGGGCACAGAAAGGTCGGTTTCCACCTCTTCCCTGGAGGCCCTTCTCCAGAAGAGGATGAGCTTCAGGTGCCTCCCAAGCATGACCCTTCCCACCTCCTCCCTCTCCTGTAAACTTTTAGCATTGTGGAATAAATCTTACATCCGGAAAAGGGCATGAAACAAATGTTCCATTAACAAATTATTTCAAAGCAGGGTAGCCACCACCTCAGTCACAGACCAGAACCTCGTCAGCACCCAGCAGCCCGAAGATCCCTTCCCACTGACCTTCTTTTCCCCAGAGGTCCCAGGCAGTCATTTCCTACCTTTCTCTCTTTGTATGTTCCCTCAACAATGTGGTTCAGTTTTCCCTATTTCTGAACTTTATATAAATAGAGTCCTGCCGGGCACGGTGGCTCACACCTGTAATCCTAGCACTTTGGGAAGCCAAGGCGGGTAGATCACGAGGTCAGGAGTTCAAGACCAGCCTGACTCACATGGTGAAACCCTGTCTCCACTAAAAATATAAAAATTAGCCAGGCATGTTGGCAGGCAACTGTAGTCCCAGCTACTTGGGAGGCGGAGGTTGCAGTGAGTTGAGATGGTGCCATTGCACTCCAACCTGAGCGACAAAGTGAGATCCATCCCCCAAAAAAGAAAAAAAAAAAGAGTCTCATGTTACATATTCTTTCATGTCTGGCTTCTTTCAGTTGGCCTGGTGGTGTTTGTATGACTCATCCCTGTGACTGGGGTAGTCACAGTTCATTCATTCTCATTGTCCTGGAGAGCTTGTCACTGTCAGCATGCCACAGCCTTACCACCCATCTCCCCAGCCCACACGTCACCAGCTGTAGCCTCTTCAAGTTTTGGGGCTCCTGTGCAGGAGGGATGTAACTGATCCTTCCCACGGGAAATTCCCCTCAGGTCTAAACTCCTTCCCCCTCACCTGCACTTTGCTGGTTTGCTGCCTCTGATGAAGTCAGGGGAGAGGAAAGATACAGCAAAAATAACACATCAACTGCATTTGCAAAATATTTTTCAATGTATGAAGCACTTCTTAATACACTAATTAAGTGAGATGGTCACTATCATCCTGTTCTAAGCATTTTATATTTTTAACTCATGTAACCCTCAGAACCACCTATGAACTAGGTGCTATTCTTATCATCCCTATTTTGTAGACATGGGAACTGAGAAGTTAAAGAATTTGTCCAAGGTAGAGTTGCCAGATAAAATACAGAATGAGCAGTTACATTTGAATTTAAGATAAGCAAGGAATTTTTTAAAGCATAAATACGTCCCAAACATTGCATATTAAATTCAAATGGGCATCCTATATTTTTGTCTTCCTGGATCTAGAAATCCTAGTCCAAGGTCACAGCACAAGTAACAGTAAAGCTAGGATTCAGACCCCGGCTCCTACCCACAGCCCTGTGCCCTCAGCCACTGCTCTCCTGTTACAGTGGGACCACACTAACTAAGACCCTGGCACCCAGGGAGAAAAGCAGATGGATTTGAAACTGTTGAGTAAATCAAACCAGCAAGGCTAGGAAACAGATCTGTTATGGAAGCTAAGGAAAGGGAGGAATTGAGAAAGGAGCTCAGGGCTGGCTACAGTGGCATACACCTGTAATCTCAGCATTTTGGGAGGCCTAGGTGGGCGGATCACCTGAGGCCAGGAGTTTGAGACCAGCTTGATCAACATGGAGAAACTTTGTCTCTACTAAAAATACAAAATTAGCTGGGCATGGTGGTGCATGCCTCTAATTTCAGCTACTCGGGAGGCTGAGGCAGGAGAATCGTTTGAACCCAGCAGGCAGAGGTTGTGGTGAGCCAAGATCATGCCATTGCACTCCAGCCTGGGCAACAAGAGTGAAACTCTGTGAAAGAAAGGAAGAAAGAAAGAGAGGGGGTGGCGGAGAGAGGGAGGGAGGGAGGGAGGAAAGAAAAAGAAAAAGAAAGAAAAAGAGAGAGAAAGAAGAGAGAGAGGAAAAGGAAAGTAAGGAAGGAAAGAAAGGGAAGAAAAGAAAGAAGGAAGCTCCATTTCCAACTTCAGTAGGCAAGATCCTGGCTTCTTGCTAGGGATTGCCCAGCTTAGAGGAGGCAGGCATCCCCCAAGGCTGGACCACCTAGGGCTGGCGGCCAACCCCCTCCAATCCTCATTCTGCACCTGGTCTGAAGGGATTTGGTTCAGCCCTGCCTGGCCCAGATACTGCAGTCCTTCCATTTCTCACATGGCCCCAATTTCCAGCCTCAAAATCCATAAACAAACCACCTCATCCAACTGCCAGGCTCTCACCAGGGCCTGCCCTCTACCCTGTGCCAGGGGAAATTGCCCTCTTTCGATGGGATGCAACTAAAAAGCTTCCCAACTGTAAAAAATCACAAAATGAGTGGGATGGTGTCAGAGGCTGCAAATGTAGATCCATGCTTTTTTTTGTTTGTTTGTGACAGTCTCACTCTGTTGCCAGACTGGAGTGCAGTGGCACGATCTTGGCTCACTGCAACCTCTGACTCCCTGGTTCAGCGATTCTCCTGCCTCAGCCTCTCGAGCAGCTGGGATGACAGGCATGTGCCGCCACACCCAGCTAATTTTTGTATTTTTAGTGGAGACAGGGTTTACACCATGTTGGCCAGGATGGTCTCGATCTCCTAGACCTCATGATCTGCCTGCCTCAGCCTCCCAAAGTGAGCCACCGCGCCTGGCTGGATACATGCTGTTATTTTGCGTAGAATAATGCATTTAATTACTTCTTCCAGGGGAAGCCTGTTTGGAAGATGGTGAAGGCGATGCTAAAAATAGCACTTTGCACTGAGGGCCTCAAATGCAGAGGAAGAGCCATGAGAGCATCTCATTTCTGTTCCCGAGAACTTGAAAGCTCCTGCGAACACTCGTGCCTTCTTCCTCAAGAGGCAGAGGGAATTGTGAAGAAAATGCTGCAGATTTTCGATTTTAACTTGCTGTTTGATCCTCTGCAGCTGCTAGGAGAGACTGGGCGGTGTTGGTGGTGATCATTGTCTGGTGGAAAAAGTGTGGAGCTGGGGGACACACCTCTTCTCCTTCCTTCTACCATACCTCAAAGAGCAGGGCCAGAGGGAGTCCCCCCAAAATGCCTGCCCTGGCTGAGGCTGTTTTATGAACAGAGCACTGAACCATGAATCAGGAGAATCCATTTTGCCAATTTAGTAAATTATGCTCCATCTCTGACTTTGGCCCTGCCCTATGGTGTTAGGCAAATTACTTAACGGCCCTGAGCCTCCAGTGCCTCATCTGTGAAGTGGGCTCATAACCATACCTGCATAGAGGCATGCTATGAGTGTTAGAGAATTAGATGAGTTAGTTCATATGAATGGGCTTAGAACAAGGTCTGACCTGGAGGAAGAGCTCCATGAACTTCGCAATAACAATAACAATTATTATTTTCTGAACAATGAGGGGTTTAAGCCAGATCAGGGACCAAGGGGAAAGGGTGTGAAGGGTGTAAGGAGACCTGATGTGAGACGTTAGGGAGCGGAGCCACCTGTGGCGCCTAGAGACAGCAGCCTGTGTAAACGAATTCAAATGTAAATTCTAAAAACCACTCTGCAAGCCAAACTCAATGGGTCTGTGGTGTGTGCACAGCTCTGGGACCAGCAGTTTCAACGGGCAGAGCTCTATGGTCCCTTCTACCACGACAAAACTCTGTTACTTAAGTCCAGGCTCTACCCCTCAAATATGGAACCAGCAGTGCCTTAGAGCCCTTCAAGTCCAACCAACCCCTTCACCCATTTTACAGGTGAGGAAACAGACCCAGAGAGGGGAAGTGGCTGTTCCCCACGCAGAGCACTGTCCCACACGGCCTCCTCGCTGGCTGCTGTGTGCTGTAGGGTCGCTACAGTCCTCCAGGCTAGGCTTTGCCTTTCCCATAGAAGGAAGAGCTTGGATTGGATGCCAACAAAATGTGGCAGAATGAGGATGAATTTAGGAGCCAGAGAGGCCTGGATTGAAGTCCCAGCTATGTGACCCGGGCAGGAACTCTAGCCCCCAAGCCTTGCCTCCATCGCCTCCATAGGGCTTGGCCTGTAGAGATGCCACTATTCTAAGTTGCTTTACTTGGACAAAGTCATTTATTTCTAGGAAGTGAGTCCTCCTATTATCCCCACTTTACGGATAAGGCAACTAAGGCCCACAGAGGTCAAGTAACTTGCCCAAGGTCATGTACCTTGTAGGGTTGTCTCTGGGAAGGATTTAATGTCCATGGTGTAGCCCAGTGCCCGGCATATAGTATGCCAGGCACTCAACGAGCGCCAGCCCCATCGCCAGTCCCGTCAGTGGCTTCTAGGATGATGTCATCACAGCCAACACTCCCAGGAACCAGGAGACCTTTCACACACCGCATGGCTGTGGAATTAATAAAGCGTTCTAACTAAAGATCGGAAAAGAGATTAGGGGACTCGGCTCCTGGAGTGGAACGATTAAAAAAGAAAGAAGGCGCTCAGCTCTGCTATGGAGGAGTGAGAATAGGGCCCAGGCCTCCTCTTAGATGCTGGAAAAACACCAGGCGAGGGAGCGTCCCTAACCAGCTCAATGTGTCTGCTGTTGGCCATAAAGACGGGGCTTATTGGCGCGATGGTGCCGGGAGAACGGAAGAGCAACAAAACGGCCTCTTCGGAGTGGGATAAGGAGGCGGTTTATTATCCTCAGCAACGAGGAATGCTCAGAACCACAGCCGGCCCCCCGATGAGGAGACAGCCCACCCCACTGGGCCACGGGGCCACCCCAACCCCCAATCTCTGGACCTTTGCTCTCACCCTTGCCCCGATTCCACTGGCAGAAGCCAGAACGAGCTCCCTGACCCGTGCAGTCCTCCACTCCCCGTCGCTCCGTCTCCCCCGATGCTTGGCTTGACTGCCTGCATTCAAATTATGGGCTGTGGGACCTTGGGCAAGTCACCTCACATATTGGGGCCTTGGTGGCATCATCTGTAAAACAGAGAAATAATAGAGGCCAATTCATGGGGTCAATGTGGGGATCCAGGGAGAGCCCAGCGTGCGGCGCTGAGGAAGCCCTCAGTTAAAGTCGCTTAGGATTATCGTGAACAGGTCGGCCCTTCCCACCTGTGTTATAATTTGATGATTCGATCTCCCCGGTGAGACCATGGGCTCTTAATTCTCATTTCCTCCTAACAGCCCTATGACATAGTAATGTCCCCATTTTAAAGATGATGACACCGAAGCTCAAGGAGGGCCCCAAGGTCACACGGCTCATACCAGACAGGAGGCAGGTCCCAAACGTGGCCTCTGTGGCCCTCCCACTCTGCTCCAAGACCTCAGTCTGCTCACTCTAGTGGCCTCTGCGGCTCCCAGCTCTGCGGCCTCCGCCTGCGCTCTGTGCAGTAAATAGCTAAAGGCACTGCTCCAGGACTCGGGCAGGAAATGATTAAGGGAAAGCAGCCTCAGCTTGGGAGAGCTCAGAAGAAGCCAGAAGCCAGGTGTGCAGGACCCTGGGATGTGGGGAGGCTCTGAGCTGTGGAGGGAGCTGCCGCCTCTCCCAGCAGAAGCACCAGCCCCAACTGCGTCATCACAGATGCTGCTGCCGAGAGGGTGTGTGCACAGACACAGGGACACACGCACAGGTGCAGAGACACAGAGCTACACCCACATGCACACGCACACCCACGCCTACTCACCTTCCTGCAAGGCTGTGTTAGGCAGATTGTACCTGCTTCCTAAGGAGAGGGACTGGGTGCTGTGACTGGCATGCCTGGGGGCTCCTTGTCATATAGGAGAGACTTGGGCAGCTGTGGAAAGTTCAACTCACAGGCCAGCACTGCAATGGGGAGAGGGGGTTCCTAGTGTCCTGTTGAGGATAGAGGGTGAGAGGTCAGAGAATCTCAGGGTTAGTAGATCTGCTTGTCCCTGACCAGCATCCAGATAATTCTATGACCCTCCCCTTCCTAGAGGTTTCAGTCCACTAGGATGCTGATTTAAAAAGTTCAGACACCTGGGCCACCTCATCAGAGATTATTATCCCCATCCGGCAGAAATGGAAGCTGAGGCCCAGAGAGACTAGGTAACTTGCCCAGGACCATGCAGCAGGGCTGGTATATGGGCACTCCAGTGCCCAAGCTCTGAGCCACCATGCCAGGCTGTTCCAGGCACCTGCAGACCCAGGTGCAAGCATCTGTGGACACACCACAACCAATCCCTGAGGGGAGCAGGGTGCAGAGCTGGACACAAAGGGCTGGGACTGGTCTCAGAGCTCCGTTCCCACGTGGGCCAAGAGGCTCAGAGAGAAACCTGAGGCCCCATCCCGGCTGTGTGAGCTGGCTTGACAAGGCTGCAAGATGGAGAGGCAAGTGCCTAGTAGTCAGAAACACTGGTTCCAGAATTAGCTGGGGCTGTGTGACCTTAGACAAGTGACTCGGCTTCTCTGAACCTGTAGTAGAACCAAGATAACAACAGTCCCCACCACATAGGGCTGTTGTGAGGATTAAAAGCACTAATACATGAAAATTAGCATCCAGAGGTGGCATCTGGGTGGGTGGCGGTTTAGTCTCCTACAGACCCAGCTGTGGGGTAGGGGGTAGGTGCACGGCCAGAGACCTGTCTGAGGAGGATGGTCCACTCCTCTTGACCCATCCTGGGCCAGCTTGAAGCCAGTATGAGTCACCTTCCCTCCAGGAGAAGAGGGGCAGAAGGGAGGCTAACCCTGGCTCCAGATGCAACTGAGCTAGATTTTTCGGCCCTGATCATGGGCTGCCATCTGCGCAAGGCTGGATGGACCCGCCAGCCTCAGAGGGTGGTTAATTTACAACCCATGCTGCGCCTTGTCCATATTGGGCCAGAGTGGCCTCGACCCCAAGCCCTCAGCCTCCCAGCAGGAGAAGAAAGTGGGAGCACTCCGGGCAACAAGTTCCAGCTTGACCTCCTTCCTTCCTGCTTCCTTCAGCTCCATCCCTCCAAGCCTTGGCCACACCTCAGCCCTCATCCATCCGGCACACTTCCGAGGAGAGGCGGGATGGTGAGCAGGCGCTCTGCCCAGACTGCCTGGGTTCCACCTCCAGCGCTTACCAGCTCTGCAACCTTGGGCAAGCTGCTTAGCCTCTCTGTGCCTCTGTTTCCTCATCTAAAAGATGGAGATAATAACAGAAGCCTCTTTTTCAGGTGCTGTGGAGCTCTGGTCCTCCAGTTCCTGCCACGAGTCACCGCTGGTCGTTCTCACCAAGGAACAAGTTGGTCAGGAAGCCACACTGCAGCTGTGGCTTTTTTCTTTTTCTTTTTCTTTCTTTTTTTTGAGATGGAGTTTCGCTCTTGTCCCCCAGGCTGGAGTGCAGTGGCGCAATCTTGGCTCACTGCAACCTCTGCCTCCCAAGTTCAAGCGATTCTCCTGCCTCAGCCTCCTGAGTAGCTGGAATTACAGGCAGCTGCCACCACCCTGGCCAATTTTTGTAATTTCAGTAGAGATGGGGTTTCGCCATGTTGGCCAGGGCTGTTCTTGAACTCTACTAACAATACAAAAATTAGCCAGGCATGGCACCTGCAAGCCCAGCTACTCGGGAGGCTGAAGCAGCAGAATCACTTGAACCCAGGAGGCAGAGGTTGCAGTGAGCTGAGATCGCACCACTGCCCTCCAGCCTGGGCGACAAGAGCGAAACTCCATCTCAAAAAAAACAAAAAAAAATGAAGAATAAGGCCAGCATGGTGGCTCACACCGGTAATCTCAGCACTTTGGGAGGCCGAGGTGGGTGGATTACCTGAGGTCAGGAGTTTGAGACCAGCCTGGCCAACATGGTGAAACCCCGTCTCTACTAAAAATACAAATTAGCTGGGCACGTGGTGGCAGTTGCCTGTATTCCCAGCTACTTGAGAGGCTGAGGCAGGAGAATTGCTTGAATCTGGGAGGTGGAGGTTGCAGTGAGTCGAGACTGCCCCATTGCACTGCAGCCTGGGAGACAAGAGCTAAACCCATCTCAAAAAAAAGAAAAAGAAAAAGAAAAAGAAAATGGGTCTGGCGGTCTTTAGTTTTCGACGGTTGCTAGGAAGATGAAAAGCCCAGCCCAGAAGAGGTATCCGGTGGATGCTGGTCCCGGAGGCAGACTTGGATCCACTGCAAATCAAGGCTGTGGAGTGTCTGGCTGAGAAGTAGCTGCCCCACCAGGAACCCCATTTTTCAGACCCCTTCGCGTCTAGGTGGGGCTGCGTTTCTAGCTCTACCCGATGGAATGTGTGCAGGGTGTGGTGTGCGACTCCCAGATGGAAGGATCAAGAGCTGGTGTTTCCCTGTCTGGTGGCGGCAGACGGAGGAGTCAGAGTTCTTTAAGGGGGCCGAGCCAGAAGAGGGAGGGAGCCGGGGTGGCCGCCCTCACAGCAACACTGGCGCGCTGGACTGTGACTGAGCAGGAAATGGACTTTCACAGGCTGTGCCACTGCAATGGGGCCAGCCCGTTACAGCAGTGGCATTGCTTCTTCTGTTTTCCATCCCTCCCTGGCACCTGTCTTGATCCCTGTCCGGCTATCTGGGCCTCGTGGTCTGGAGGGAGTGTGTCCTGCTCCCTCTGACCTTGACCGTTGCCCCGACTCAGGCCTGGCTGCCCTACTGGGCCAGATGCGGCCATCTTGGCCATCAGGCTCAGGGCGGCCTGGGGCCTTCTTTCCAGGTGGGAAGCACAGTCCCTGCCTCGGCGGATGCTGACAGGATGCTCTGGTGGCCCAGGAGGTCTTGTGTGGATTGGTGTACGGGGACCCAAGCCACACTGGACTTTAGAAATCCCCCTCTCCCTCAGGAGCACCCGGGGAAAGAGAGGCTGCCATCGCCAGTGCGGTTAGCCTTGGCCTCAGACCCTCTCCTGGCCCTGGCTTCCGTCTTCTGGGGGCTCTGTGGGCCTCCTCATGCCCACAGGTGGTGGTGGGCTGGGGCCCCCTCCATCGCCGTGGCTTTTATGATCCTGCCTTCTCCCAGGAACTCCCCTAGCCTCTGCCCTGTTCCCCTGACCTTTCCCCACCTCGGCCCGACTTCTCAGCTCTGTTCCCTGCCACCTGCTCCCGGTCCCCCCGAGGGGATGCTGTGGTGCAGACGCCTATGTCTTCCTCGGAACAGAAGCACAGGCAGAGACTCACAGAGGTCATCTCCTGGGTGAGCTTTCTCTTTGCTTCTGTCTTAGCAGAACATGCACTCCCTGGAGGGAGACCACGGCAAATTGGATAAAAATCTCCCGGTGGCAGATTCTCTTTCCTGGGATTAGGCCGACTCTCACGCTGGCCCTCCCCAGACGGACTCTGCCCTGAGTCATTGGTATCTGATGGCAGAGTGGGCAGCAGCTGTCCTCTTCTGGGCTTCTCTCCCGGTCCCTGCCTTATCACCCTGAGCCCTCAGCACACCCCCTGCCCCCGAGCCCACCCTCTCCCAGCTTGAAGCCCCTGAGCCCCTGCCACCAAGCCATGGCACTGCCCTTCCTTCTGAACTGAGTGGCATCCATTGCCTCAAAATTTTCCTTCCTTCCTCCTTCCTTCCCTCCCTCCCTCCCTCCTTTCTTTCTTTCCTTTTGAAACGGAGTCTCACTCTGTTGCCCAGGCTGGAGTGGTGGCACGCGATCTTGGCTCACCACAACCTCCAACTCCTGGGTTCAAGCGATTCTCTTGCCTCAACCTCTGGAGTAGCTGGGATTACAGGCATGTGCCACTACACCCGGCTAATTTTGTATTTTTAGTAGAGACAGGGTCTCACCATGTTGGCCAGGCTGGTCTCAAACTCCTGACCTCAGGTGATCTGCCTGCCTTGGCCTCCAAAAGTGCTGGGACTACAGGTGTGAGCCACTGTACCCAGCTGCCTTGAAATATTTCTTAGGCTAATCTCCCAGACTCTGGTCCTGTACTCTTCTTTCGAAAAGGTGAGGGCTCAGCTCCAATTATCCGGGGGCGGTGTTGAGGGAGGGACACTGGAACACCCCTCTGCCTCTAAGCAGCTGCCTGAGCAGCACAGGTGAGTGATTCACCTGACAATTCCGAGCTGACAGCATAGCCCTGCTCTAAGGGACCTCGTGCAGGAAACACAAGGGCAGTGAAGTCTTCTGGTACCTGTGGTACTGTGAGGCCCGCAGGACAGTGGCCAGTTTCACTGGGGAGGGGCCAGGCTCAGCAGAAACCTCACTGAGAGGAGGGAGCATGGAGCTGTCTTGAAGGATGGCTAGGCATCCAGAGCTGGTGGGGAGGGTGTTTCAGATGGAAGGCACAGCCACTGCAAGGCCCTGGAGGGAGCACTGAGTCGCATACACGGAGTGGCCAGAGGGGAGGAGATGGAGAGGGAACAGGTGGGAGGGCACTGCCTCCCTCATAAGGAGTCTGGCCTTTATCCTGAGGGTGGTGGGAGCCGCTGAGGGAGCTAACCCAAGGATTGACCTCGTCGAATTCATTGGTTTCCTCTGCCCCAAGGTCTTCTTATTTCTTCTTTTTTCTTTTCTTTTTTTTTTTTTTTTT
>CAUYQU010036081.1:0-48432 GCA_963574635.1 Cheracebus regulus
TGTGCCATTGCACTTTAGCCTGGGTGAAGAGCAAGACTCTGTCTCAAAAAACAAAATAGTTCATATTCAAGAGGGACTGACCTAAAATGCCTCATAGCAGGAGGAGGGAAGCAGAAAACCTCCCTGAAAAAAACAAACTGAACAAACTAGCCGCTGTCCCAAAGCTAAGTGGCTACTGCATTTGAACCGGAAGTCCAGCCCTGAGACAATCACCGTTAATGCCAACTACGTGTTCCAGTTCTGGAGAACAGGTCACTCACAGCTTAAATCAATCACATATTCAATCAATCTTGATTAAATGCTGAACACTGCAAAATTCTCTCAATATTTCTAATAATTATAGATTCATTTGGATATACTATACTTCAGATTTCTATTTAAGAAAAAAAAAAATCCCTCTTTGTTTAAACTCCTGTAGGTCAGTTTCTCTCCCTCGAGCAGAACCCCTAATTTCCATTACCTCTGCAGGCAGATCCAGGGTCAACAGGATTATGGGAAATGTTTGGCTGCATATAAACAGGGCTCTTTTGAGTTTAGGGGGGAAAAAAGGGTAGGTGAAACAGGATTATTTTCTTCAGTCAATACTGTCAAAGGGGCTTTGCCTTTTTTTTTTTTTTTTTTTTGAGACAGTTTTGCTGTGTCACCCAGCCTAGAGTACAGTGGCACAATCACAGCTTACTGCAGCCTGGACATCCCAGGCTCAAGCAACCCTCCTACCTCCACCTCCCAAGTAGCTGGGACTACAGGTGCACGCCACCACACCTGGATAATTTTTTTTTGAATTTTAGTAGAGACAAGGTTTTACTACGTTGCCCAGGCTGGTCTCAAACTTCTGGGCTCAAGTGATCCTCTACCTCGACCTCCCAAAGTGCTGAATTATAGGCATGAGCCACTGTGCCCAGCTAATCTTTTTGAACTTTAGTAGAGACAAGGTCTCGCTATGCTGCCGAGGCTGGTCTAAAACTCCTGGGCTCAAGTGATCCCCGCACCTTGGCCTCCCAAACACTGGGATGACAGGCGTGACTCACTGCGTCTGGCTGCCTTGCTGTCCTTGTTTTTGGGAGGAAGGAAACAAGGTGAAAAGAGAGTCAGGATGGTGAGGAGGAATTCTCTAGAAGTTTCCTGCTGCTGGAAAAGCAGGGCAGGTGAACAAAACTTCCTCCCCATCTGAAGCATTAAATACAATAGCATTAAATAATATTGTTAAATAGTGAAATGACAATATTTCAGTATGGAATGAAATGCTGGGCTGTACGTGTGCCACCAAATTATAGGCTGTTTCCATGGCCTTGTTTAGTTTTGGCTTTGGATTGGCATACATGCTCGTCTGTCAGGCTTTCTCAGGTGCAGTTCCGCAGGGAGGCAAATGGGAAACCAACTGCTTTTTCACTGTCACAAAGCTACCTAGTTGTACTTGCATTTTCCATGTTTACCTGACCAGATGCATTCTGCAGTGACGCTTGGCGATGAGCGGTGACGCTATTTGGATGAGTGTCTTCCTCTGGGCTTGAAGCCGTTTCCATCTGAGACTGACCAGCATGTGTGACAGACACAGGACGGGTGGGCTCTGTTCTCTCAGGGAGAGGCTGGCTGCTGGGTTCAGAAGTGACTGGTGTTACCTGTGCTGTGATTTTTGGTAGTACTGAAGAGAACAGGCTGATGGGATGACACAGGGTCTTGGACTAAAAGATAAAAATATGTAAAGGAAAAGGCAAAATCTGATTTTACCATTTAAGGAATAATTAAGGCAGTGTTTCCCAAATTGCTCTGAAACTCTCATGTCCTATGAGATAACAGGCATTTCTGTTCAAAAATTCAGTGCTCAAACAGCTTCAAGAAAGCTGTATATTCTATTACTGAGATTCAGGATTTACATTATTTATATCAGTCATTCAATAAATTGTTCAACATCTATAAGGTGCTAAGAATGTTCTGGAGAACTGAATACAGCAAGGAGCAAAAGGAGCCAAGTTCCTGGCCTTGTCGAGCCTCTGTGTTGGTGGATGCAGATAAATTATGTCATGCATTAAATAAATGCTATGAAGAAAAGATAAGGCTAAGCAGATAGAAAGTGGCTATCATGGAGGGTATTCAGTGGTAAGGGGAGGATTTTTTGAGATGAGGAGTCACTCTGTCACCCGGGCTGGAGTGCAGTGGCACAATCATAGCTCCCTGCAGCCTTGACCTCCTGCTTCAGCCTCCCAAGTAGCTGGGACTACAGGCACATACCACCATGCCTGGCTACTTTTTTTTTTGAGACGGAGTCTCACTCTGTCACCCTGGCTACAGAGCAGTGGTGCCACCTTGGCTCACTGTAGCCTGCTCCCGGGTTCAAGCAATTCTCCTGGTTCAGCCTCCTGAGTAGCTGGGACTACAGGAGCACACTCCCACACTCAGCTCATTTTTGTATTTTTAGTAGAGATGGGGTTTCACCACGTTGCCCATTCTGGTCTCAAACTCCTGACCTCAAGTGATCTGCGGCCTAAACCTCCCAAAATGGTGGGATTATAGGCATGAGCCAGTGCACCCAGCCTTTTTTCACTTTTTTATAGAGACAGGATTTTGTTACATTGCCCAAGCTGGTCTTGAACTCCTAGTTTAAGTGATCCTCCTGCCTCAGCATCCCAGAGTGCTGGGATTACAGCATCAGGCATGAGGCACTAGGCACTATGCCTGATGAAAAGGACATTTTTGCTCAGAGTTCAATAAATCGGAGAGCGCACACACTCTGCCCATGTGTTAGTGATGGCATGTGAGGAGTGCAAAGGCCCCCCAGCCCACAGCCAGCTGGCTCTGCCTGAGGGAGGCTGAGGAAGCTAGAGGAGCCCTGGTGGCAGGAGGGGGATCAGTAAGATCCCAGGGCTGGTGGAGTGTCACCTGTCAGGCAGTTGAAAGGAATGCAGGTATTATTTTGGATAAATTAGAGGGCTTTGCAGAACAGTGGCAAGAGCTGACTTCTGTTTAAAAGCAACACTCTGTGTTTTAAACGATCAACCACTCTGTTGAGAAGAGAGAAAAAGCAGCAAGAGTAGAAATAGATCAGTACGAGGCAAGTATGAAAGTTCATTTTTTCATTAATTTCTTTTTTGAGATGGGTCTCCCTCTGCCACCCAGGCTGGAGTGCAGTGGTGTGATCTTGGCTCACTGCAACCTCCACCTCCCAGGTTCAAGCAATTCTCCTGCCTCAGCCCCCTGAGTAGCTGGGATTCAGGCGCCCGCCACCACACCTGACTGATTTTTATATTTTTAGTAGTGATGGAGGTTCACTATGTTGGCCTGATTGGACTCGAACTCCTGGCTTCAACTGATCCACCCACCTTGGCCTTCAAAAGCGCTGGGATTACAAGCATGAGCCACTGGGATTATAGGCACTCAGCCAGCAAACATGAAAGTTCAGATGGGAGATGATGGTGACTTGGACTCTGTGGTGACCGTGGTAATAACGGTGAGGAGGGTTAGATTTGGGACCTGTCAAAGACTGCAAAGTCCTACAGTCAAAGACTTTGTTTTCTTCTCTTCTGGCAACATATTGTAGGGGTGGCAAAACTCCAGCTTCATCCCCTTAGGGCTCCAGCTGGGCCTGAGAATTAGACTGACATAAGAAAGATGAACAGAGAAGCACACACATTTACTGAGCACAAGTTTTATGTGGCATGGGAGCCCTCATAGAAAAAGAAGACCTGAAGCAGCAGTGAGAGTCTATCACGCCGACGCTGAATTGGACAAAGAATAGTTAGTTGTGAAGAAGCAAAATTACGTGAGGAAGCTTAAAAGATAAGAGTTATCTTAACAAGGTCTGTGCAGAATTCTCTGGGTCTCAATTTCTCCTCCTGGAGGGTAAGAGTGTTGTGTATCTCACATGGGAATCTTATCTCCTTAGGAAACAGTACCAAGGTCAGAGTGCTATTTTTGCACCTGCTGTTTCTTCAAATGCCTTTAACTGAAATCATTAATATACCAGAGTGGTATATTTTAAACTCCTTCAATTTCAAGGGCTAGTGGTTGTTGCTCTGCAGAACACAGCTTGGGAGCTTGGGAAATACTGATTTGAGGGTTTTTTTTTTTACTTCATACTCTGTGTGTGTGTGTGTGTGTGTGTACGCGCGTTTTCGATGGAGTCTTACACTGTTACCCAGGCTGGAGTGCAAAGGCATTATCTTGGCTCACTGCAACCTCCGCCTCCTGGGTTCAGACAGGCTCAAGCGATTCTCCTGCTCAGCCTCCTGAGTAGCTGGGGTTACACGCATGTCCCACCACGCCCGGCTAATTTTTATATTCTTAATAGAGACAGGGTTTCAGCATGTTGGCCAGGCGGGTCTCAAACTCCTCCGCTCAGGTGATCCACCCACGTCAGCCTCCCAGAGTGCTGGGATTACAGGCGTGAGCTACTGCTCCCGGCCCTCCATTCTTTTATACTGTTAGAAACACTTATTTTTGCAGTGAGCATTGAGTCCAAGAAATACACATCTGTGTTTAAGCATCAACTAAAGGGTTTCTACGTAGGACACGAAGACAAGAATGCTGACAGATTTTTTTTTGAAGGTGACATTTTATAGACTATGAGGAGAGTTTCTACCTTTATTTTCCTTTTCCTTTCTATTTGAGGTTTATGTTTTATTGCATTGTATTTTTGTAAGTTGCCACAAGTCCCTTTTGCAATGAAGAAGGGAACACACACTCAACCAACAAATGAATGATAATTACATCAACATGAAAGTCAGAAGGATAGGCTTTAAAAATTCTTGTAACAAGTCTGGGCATGGTGGCTCGCTCCTGTGATCCCAGCACTCTGGGAGCCTGAGGCAGGAAGATTGCCTGAGGTCAGGAGTTAGAGACCAGCCTGGCCAATGTAGTGAAACCCTGTCTCTATGAAAAATACAAAAATTAGCCAGGTGTGGTGGTGCAGGCCTGTAATCCCAGCTACTCAGGAGGCTGAGGCAGGAGAATCGCTTGAACCCGGGAGGTGGAGCTTGCAGTGAGCCGAGACTGGGGCACTGCAGTCCAGCCTGGGCGACACAGCGAGATGCTGTCTCAAAAAAAAAAAAATTCCTTTGACGAAGCACCTATTAAACACAATTTGATCCCGCATGTAAGTACTTTCTCTTCCTTATTAGAAAACTGTATTCAGAACACTCTGTAAGACAGCACTCTGACCGATCTACCAGGTATGACAAAGGGATCAATGTTCCAAGGTGTCAAGGGAAGTACTTACAAGATGAGCATGAGGAGGATGGTGACATGTGGTTGAAAGATGAGCAGGCCCTGTAGAAAAAAGAAAGCAAGTTCAAGTAAAAGCCTAAGATAGAAATATTTCTGTATTACTTGAGGATCTTATTCATGGCTAAAAACAATGCAAATTGTTTTACACAGAAAACCAAGGCCGGGGAGCGGTGGCTCATGCCTGTAATCCCAGCACTTTGGGAGGCTGAGGTAAGCAGATCACCTGAGCTCAGGAGTTCAAGACCAGCCTGGGTCACACATGGTGAAACACTGTTTCTACTAGAAATACAAAAATTAGCTGGGCGTGGTAGCCCTCGCAAGAAATTCCAGCTAATTGAGAGGCTGAGGCAGGAGAATCACTTGAACCCAGGAGGCAGAGGTTGCAGTGAGCTGAGATTGTGTCCTTGTACTCCAGCCTGGGAGACAGAGTGAGACTCCATCTCAAAAAAGAAAAAAAAAAAAAAAAGAAAAGAAAAAAGGAAAACCAGGCGATGATTTGCCATTATAGGTAAGTCTGTAGACAAACTAGAATTCTGTTTTAAATGTCTAACCTCTTTGTTTGCTGTTGAAACACTCTGTACAAAAAATAAACATTAAATCAAATTAGGCTGGGTACAGTGGCTCACACCTGTAATCTTAGCACTTTGGGAGAGTGAGGGAGGTGGATCACCTGAGGTCAGGAGTTCAAGAGCAACCTGGCCAACATGGTGAAACCCCGTCTCCACTAAAAATACAAAAATTAGCTGGGTGTGGTGGTGCATGCCTGTAACCCAGCTACTTGGGACGCTGAGGAAGGAGAATCGCTTGAACCTGGGAGGCAGAGGTTGCAGGGAGCCAATGATCGCACCACTGCACTCCAGCCTGAATAACAGAGCCAGACTCCGTCTCAAAAAAACCAAAAAATCATACTAATCATAAAGTACCCAGTATATAAATATTACTATAGAAATATTTGCTTCATCATTTTACCAAAAAGAGGAGCTCCTTATTAACTAACTGAAATAATTTGGAGCCGGGCACGGTGGCTCATATCTGTAATCCCAGCACCCTGGGAGGCCCAGCCAGGTGGATCACTTGAGGTCAGGGGTTCGACACCAGCTTGGCCAATGTGGTGAAACCCCCATCTCTACTAAAAACACAATAGTTAGCCAGGCATGGTGGGGTATGCCTATAATCCCAGCAACTCGGGAGGCTGAGGCAGGCGAATTGCTTGAACCTGGGGGTCGGAGGTTACAGTGAGCTGAGATGGTGCCATGGTACTCCAGCCTGGGCAAGAAAGCAAGACTCCATCTTCTCTCCCCTACCACCGGCCCACAAACAATCATTGGAAAATGATCATTTATAAAATTTTGCCAGATAACCATTACTGCTTCCCCCTACCCCATTTTCCAGTAGGAAACCATGACCTGATGATACTATCAGTGCATTGATATGTCTACTATTAGCTTAGGTTGCCCTCTTTCAAAACATGAGCTTCTAGACCTACTAACATGCACCTGGCTTCTCTGCCCTCTCTTGTAACATTCCCTCTGGTGTTCACAGGGCTGACACATATATTTAGCAGCCAAACCATTGCAGTTACTACTACTGGGGGAGGACAGAATTCTGAGATGCTCTTCTGATCGGATGTCATGACTTTCTATCAAGGCAAAGATGACAGAGGGTAGAAAAACTGCATTCTGAGTCGAAAGACCTGGGTTTCAGAGCCACTTTTACTGCAACTATGAAGCCTTGAGAACATGACCTTTTAGTTTTCTTGTCTCTCAAATGGGTATAATGATACCTAACAATGTGAACTTTAAAGCAATGTATTTAGAGCAGGATTTCTAATTGTAACTTTTAGTTCCAAATAACTTATGACAATAGCTTCTGTAAACCATCCCCCTGCTTTTTTCTAAAATATTTATAAAGATGAAAAGTCACTTTACTATAAACATGACTGATGGGCTAATTCTAGAACTTGGGAGTAATACATTGAATCATTCGTTCGTTCATTCATTCATTTGACAGAGCCTTAACTCTATCACCCAGGCTGGAATGCAATGGTGCAATCTCTGCTCACTGCAACCTTCACCTCCCACTTCCCAGGTTCAAATGATTGTTCTGCCTCAGCATTCTGATTAGCTGGGATTACAGGCATGCACCACCATGCCCAGCTCTTTTTTTTTTTTTTTTTGAAACAGAGTCTCTGTCACCAGGCTGGAGTGCAGTGGCACGATCATTGCAATCTCCGCCCCCTGGGTTCAAGTGATTCTCCTGCCTCAGACTCCCAAGTAGCTGGGATTTCAGGCGTGTGCTACCATACCCAGCTAATTTCTGTGTGTGCGGTCTTTTTTTTTTTGTTTTTTGAGTTGGACTCTTGCTCTGTTGCCAGGCTGGAGTGCAGTGGCATGATCTTGGCCCACTCCAACTTCTACCATCTGGGTTCAAGCAATTCTCCTGCCTCAGCCTCCCGAGTAGCTGGAACTACAGGTGTATGCCACCACACCTGGCTAATCTGTGTATTGTAAGTAGAGATGGGGTTTCATCATGTTGGCCAGGATGGTGTTGATCTCTTGACCTCTTGATTTACCCGCCTCGGCTTCCTAAAGTGGTGGGATTATAGCCATGAGCCACTGTGCCAGGCCATTTTTTTTTGTATTTTTAGCAGAGATGGGGTTTTGCCATGTTGGCCAGGCTGGTCTCAAACTCCTGACCTCAAGTGATCTGCCCACCTCGGCCTCCCAACATGACTATAGACTCTTTAAGCAAACTTTAGCCAAGTTCCTCTAAACCTGCTTCTCAACTAGGCCCCATCCTTGCCAGATCTGCATAACTTATTGTTTTTTCAAACGGAGTCTTGCTCTGTGCCCAGGCTGGAGTGCACTGGCACAATCTCGGCTCACTGCAACCTCTGCCTCCTGGGTTCAGGCAATTCTCCTGCCTCAGCCTCCTGAGTGGATCAGATCACAGGCATGCGCCACCATGCCCAGCTGATTTTTTTTGAATTTTTTTTAAGTAAAGACAGGGTTTAACCATGTTGGCCAGGCTGGTCTTGAACTCCTGACCTTGTAATCTGTCTGCCTTCTCTTCCCAAAGGGCTGGGATTACAGGTATGAGCCACCGTGCCTAGCCTAGTTTTAACAAGAATTCTACTAAGTCAGTTTAGAAAGAATCCCTTCTTTTACTCTTGCTATCTGATCACCCTGGCCTTCCCTCAGCAAGAATTCTCTATGCTTGATGTCTCCTCTTAGTAATTTTCCATCTATCCACCAACTCCTACTCCTTCTCCTTGGCTATAAATCCCCACTTGTTCTCCATGGAGTTGAGTTTGCTCTTTCTCCACTCTTGTGATAGTCCTGAAATAGGTCTTCCTTACTGTTTTAAAAAGTGTCAGAATAATTTTCTCCTTTAATAGGAAGAATGGATACAAATTAAAATGTAGATGAAATGGGCTGTAAGCCCTTATAGAGATCACTGTCCTCAGGGAGTATGTCAGTTTCATTTTGTCAAAGAGAGCCTGACCATTTTGGGGGGTAAGAAGGAACTTTGCACCCCCTTTACACTTGTACCTTGATGGAGACACCCAAGGCCTTTGCTGGTTAGAAACATGAAAGGCCGGGTGTAGGGGCTTATGACTGTAATCCCAGCATTCTGGGAGGCCAAGGCAGGCAGATCCCTGGAGCCCAGGAGTTTGAGACCAGCCTGGGCAACACCATGAAACCCTCTCTACAAAAAAATATAAAAATTAGCAAGGCATGGTGGTGTATGCCTGTAGTCCCAGCTACTCAGGAGGCTGAGGCAGGATCACTTGGGCTCAGGAGGTCAAGGGTACAATGAAACAGGATCATGCCACTATACTCCAGCCCAAGTGACAGAGTGAGATCCTGTCTCAAAAAAAAAAAAAAAGGAAGAGAGAAACAAACATGGGCAGTATCTTCCCTTCTGCCCTACACTTACCCTTCGAGATAAGCACAGTGCCACTGTCGTGGTTCTCAGCGGCTTTTCCAGCTCATGTCATTTTCCTCAATCTGGGAAGCCCCAGGTCATGACAGACTTCAATGAGGTAGGCAAGGAGGAAGGAACCAGGGCAGGCATGGTAGGTTCTGTGATGTGTGGGACCTGCTAGCATTGCCCCCAAAGGACAGCACCAGGGAATGGGATTGAGAGGAGTCATGGGGAGACAGAACAGTAACACAAACGCCAGCTGCTGAAGTTCTTCACATGCACTCGTTCAAAGCACCAGAAAACCATCATCTCAGAGTAGGGTCATGAGGTGGGTGGTGTGCTGGGAACAGGGAAGGACCCTGCACATCACTTGTAGATCTGGGAGGGGTTATGGCCACTGGTTGAGCTGACAGGCTGCTGCATTAGGGCCATTCAATTTCTTGGTCAACTGACACACATTTTGTGTAGACAGATCTTGCCTTAAAAGATAAGGAAGTCTGGACGTAGTAGCTCATGCCTGTAATCTCAGCACTTTGGGAGGTCAAGGCAGGAGGATCACTTGAGGTCAGGAGTTTGAGACCAGTCTGGCCAACATGGTAAAATCCTGTCTCTACTAAAAATACAAAATTAGCTGAGCGTGGTGGCAGGTGCTTGTAATTCTGTTGCTTGGGAGACAGAGCAAGACTACACACACACACACACACACACACACAAACACAAACACACAAAATAGGCCAGGCACGGTGGCTCACAACTGTAATCCTAGCACTATGGGAGGCCAAGGCAGGTGGATCATGAGGTCAGGAGTTCAAGACCAGACTGGCCAAGATGGTGAAACCCCGTTTCTACTAAAAATACAAAAATTAGCTAGTCATGGTGGCAGGTGCCTGCAACCCTAGCTACTCAGGAGGCTGAGGCAGCAGAATCGCTTGAACCCAGGAGGCACAGGTTACAGGGAGCCGAGATCGCACCACTGCACTCCAGCCTGGGAGACACAGTGAGACTCTGTCAAATAAAAAAGAAAAAGAAAAAGAAATTATATAAAAGGATTTCCAGATGATGAAAAAAAAATACTGCAGAAAAATTAAAATCCACATGGTAGGGAATACTGAGCAAATGTGGAAAAATTAGTCCCTGATATGGAAGATAAATGTAAGGTGCTCTCCTCTAGCAGAAAGGGTGATAAATACAAAACCATTATTTTCATTTAAAGGGAGTGCAGGAAAGGCAGAGGATAGGAAGCAACAATACAGCATATAGATACCTGGTATTTCTTAAGGGCAAAACCAGAATAAATCAAATAGAAATGATACATAGGATATTTTTGATTCAAAAAGAAGTGTATATGTAGCATCATGTTCTAGGCACAATTAGGGAAAAATAACCTATATATGCAATAAGAATATTTCTCAATTACAAAAAAATTTTACGAGCAATCTGGTAAGGAAAAAAAAGGCTGTCTGGAATACGGTGGCTTGATTATGGCTTATTACAGCCTGTAACTCTTGGTTTAAACTATCCTCCCGCCTCAGCCTCCTGAGTAGCTGAGACTGCAGAGGCATGCACCACCACACCTACCTAATGTTTTTAATTTTTATTTTTTTAAGTTTTTGTGCAGAGTCCCAGTAGGTTGCCCAGGTTGGACTTGTACTCCTGGCCTCAAGCAACCCTTCCATCTCAGCCTCCCAAAGTGCTGTAACCCTGGGATTACAGGTGTGAGCCAAAGTCTGCTGAGGGGAGCCTGCAAACATTTTAAAGGACCCTCATACATAAATATCAGGCATATTCCCTATTAGGTAAATTGCCTCACAATAATGTGATCTACATTTTTCCCAATGAGGAGTTTTTAAAAAGTATTTCTGGGGCAAGCTTGACAATATAAACTTAAAGGATTTAGGTGAACCAGTCAAATGTCTATTTAATTCAGTAACTTAGTTCTACTACTACATATTTAAAAACACATGTCATGTGAAGTAATATTAGAAGCATTACTCTCATGAAACTCCCATTTCATGACACAATTTAATTCAAACATTTCAAATGCATTTTTAACATCATTGCTTTAATTATCATCAGAACTTCTGGATTTAACAGTTCTCCAAAATATGTCCTCTTTACTTCCACCTAATGCGATCACTAAACATTTTCCTACAACTCTCAAGTCCTCATTTACAAAACCTTGAGAAAAGTTGGTTTTCCCATTTGTTCTTTAAATATATATTCATGTCTCTAAATAACACTTTCTAAATTGTTCTTTCAAGTAATATTTAAATGGTTTGTTAATCAGGACACCTAACACCTGCAGCGGTGAGGTCATACCCTGACAAATAATCACAAGATCCACTTTAAATTGATCTCTCCTTTACTCCTTTCTTTCAGATGACCTCTATAATCACATCCACCAATACTGACGTCATTTCAGGCTAATGCATCCTTCCCAAACAGTATTTGTTTTTCAAAATTAAAAAATAAACAAGAGGTAACACCATGATTTCAAAGACTTTGCAAGAACTTTAAGATGACTTTCTCTGTGTTGATGAAAAATTCTGTGGGAATAAAACCTTGCCTTTTACTTGGGTATATATGAAAAGAAGATGGCCAAGGGTATAGCAAGTAAGCACAAACATAAAATGAAGGCAAAGACTGTCATATTAAGATCAGACAGAATAGAACACAACGAATATTTGGCATGTGATATGATACCACATTTCAGCATTAATTCAGTCTTGTGCGTCCTCTGAGCAGCAATTGATTTCACTGATTTTTAAGGTTACTTGAGGGAGTAACATGTTACCTGGGGGCATTTTGTTTCTTGGTATTTCAACTTCTCTTTTTGTCTTCTTGGGTCTCCAAGGCAAATGAGAATTATTTCCATTTCTTTCATAACGGTCATCTCCGTCCAAAAAGGCATCTACTTGGAGGCCAATACACAATTTATAGGTTATAGCTATGGCTACAAGTCTATAAATCATCATTACATGCACATATGTGATAATCAGGAAAACAAATTAAAAATTACTACCCAGTTTTTTAAAGACAGAATTCTGCAGTAGCCCTTTTGCTCTGCAGCCTGGTCACATCAAATTATGGTGTTCCACATTTCAACTTAAGTCCACTAGTTGGATCAACACTGAGAAGTTCATTAGCCCTATATGCTTGGAGTTACATCCTACTGCTTAAGGTCATCTTCAGGGTCTGACTTTTCACTAAAAAGGTTTGCAACCTCCAGCATAAATGGGAAATTTCCTACTCAGCGTAATATTCTCCTTTGTGTTCTATAACTCTCCTTGGTAGAGATAAAAGATTTCCGAAGGTGGGTGATAACATTCATTTTTTGAGAGGTAGTTTTTGCTCTGTTGCCTAAGCTGGAGTGGAATGGTGTGATCTTGTTTCACTGCAAGCAATGCAACCTTATTGCTTGAACCTCCCAGGTTCAAGCAATTCTCCTGCCTCAGCCTCCTGAGTAGCTGGGATTATAGGTGTGTGCCACCACACCCAGCTAAGTTTTATATTTTTAGCAGAGATAAGGTTTCACCACGTCCAGGCTGGTCTTGAACCCCCAACCTCAAGTGATCCGCCTGCCTTGGCCCCCCAAAGTGTTGGGATTACAGGTGTAAGCCACCGCGCCCAGCAAGCAGTAACATTCTTGGACATGCCTCCTTGCATACATGAAAAAGAATTTCTCACACATGCTGTTGGACATGGCTAGAGAAAATCATATAACCACTTGACTATGGCTCAGCTTAAATTTGTGGTCATGATGCTTGAGTGGCTCGCCTTCACACTGCCTGGCAGTCTCACTGTTTCCACTCTCCCAGGTGACCCCCACTTCCCTCTACTCAACCACCAACACCTGGGAGCCTCCCTCCGTCTCATTTCCAAGTCAGGTGATCACCTTGCTTTCTAACTCAAGAAAATCAAAGCAATATGGAGTCCTTCCACGACTCTGACCTCAAATCTAGCCACCTGCCAGCACCTGTACTTGTAGAGAGACAATGCCTTCTCTCAAGCTCTACACATCTTCATACTCCTACCCAAACTGAATCCCTCTCGTTGTTCAGTAGCTCAAATCCAGTGCATCATCCCTGAATGCTATTTTTCCTGTCTCAAAAAAACCCAGCAACTTATATTGGCTTCATGAACTGCTGCCCCAGTTGCTTCCTGCTCTTGAGCAAAATCACCTTAAAAATTGTCCTCACTTGTTAGCTCCAATTCTCCTCCTCCCCTCTATTTCCCTACTTTTAGAGATTGTTTTTTAAAATGTTGACAGGCTGGGCATGGTGGCTCACACCAGTAATCCCAACACTTTGGGATGTCGAAGCGGGTGTATCACCTCAAGTCAGGAGTTCAAGACCAGCCTGGCCAACATGGTGAAAGCCCCGTCTCTACTAAAAACATAAAAATTAGCCGGGCATAGTAGTGAACGCCTGTAGTCCCCGCTACTCGGGAGGCTGAGGCAGGAGAATCACTTGAACTTGGGAGGCGGAGGTTGCAGTGAGACGAGATGGCGCCATTGCACTCCACCCTGAACAACAAGAGTGAAGCTTCGTCTCAAAAAAAAAATGTTGATGTAAATTTGTTTTATAATTGCTTTCGTCTGTTTCGTGCTGCTATAACAGAATACCACAAACAGGGTAATTTACAAAGAACAGAAATCTAATTCTTACAGTTCTGGAGGCTGCAAGCCCAAGATCAAAGCACCGCCATTTCGAGTCGGACGAGACCCGCACCCTCACGAGGAGGACGAACAAGAGAAGCCCTCGCTCTGCCGACCCCTTTTATAAGGGCGCCTAGTCCCGCTCACAGGGCAGGAGCCCTATGGTTCAGCCCACCTGTTAAAGCCCCACCTCTTAATACGATCACATTGGCAACACCTGTTTTGGAAGGGTCACGTTCAAACCATTGCAATAATTATGGAAAACATTTAAAGAGTTCCCATGCCAAAACTATCAAACGGGTACATTTCGAAAGGTCTTTCCGTCCTCATCCTTTCTGCCCCATTTTCTCTCTCCCCTCGACGTAACCATTTTCATTAGTTTTTGTTTCTCCTATTATATTTATACATACGTGTATGTATATAAGCAAATATATATGTTCTGTACCTTTATTTTCCTCTAAAAAAACATCATAGAGCTAATCCCACTGCAGAACATGGAGATCGTTGTTATTTGCTTTTTACAACCGGTTCCCTTTTGATGGGATTATTCCTACTTTTTGCTATTACAGAGAGCAACATGAATAGCCTTATGCGTGCATCTTTTTGTACTTTTGCTGTTTTGACTTTGGGATAGAGTCCTAGCAGTGCAGGCGGGGTCAAGGGTACATGTATATGTTATTTTACTAGATATTGCTGAATTCCCCTTTATTTACAAGATATATAGAGATTATATCTTTCTGCGTTCTCACTAGCAACTTATGACAGTACATATTTTCTTACAGCCTTGCCAACAGCATCTGTTGTTAAGTTTGTGAATTTATGCCAGTCTGATAGATGGGAAATGATATCTCTGTTTATTTTTAATTTGCATAACTCGATTTTCTTTTGGCAAGAATACTGTGTAAGTCATGCGTATACTTACATCAAGGCATTTTTCTTTCTTTCTTTTTCAGTGGGAGTCTCACTCTGTCGCCCAGGCTGGAGTGCAGTGGCGCGATCTTGGCTAACTGCAACCTCTGTCTCCCAGGTTCAAATGATTTTCCTGCCTCAGCCTCCCTCCTGACTAGCTGGGACTACAGGTGCGTGCCACCACGCCCGGCTAATTTTTTGTATTTTTAGTAGAGGTGGGGTTTCACCGTGTTAGCCAGGATGGTCTGGATCTCCTGACCATGTGATCCTACTGCCTGAGCCTCCCAAAGTGCTGACATTACAGGCATGAGCCACTGCGTCTGGCCACATTTTCTTTCTTTTTTTTAAATGTAACTTATTATTTTGAGATAATTGTATATTCACATGCAGATGAAAGAGAAAATGCAGAGAGATGACTATCCAATTTCAAAGGGTAACATCTTGCAAGAGCAACAACAGGATATTGACACTGATACAGTCATGTCAAAATTTTTTTTCAATTGCTACAAGAATCCCTCACATTGCCCTTTTATAGCCATGCCTACTTCCATTCTGCCCCCATGCCCCTCTTAGACCCTGACAACCACCAATCTGTTCTCCATTCCTATCATGTTGACATTTCAAGAATGCTCAATAAATGGCACCATAGAGTATGTCGCATTTTGAGATTGGCTTTGTTCACTCAGCAGAATTCTCTCGAGATTGCTGTATCAATAGTCTGTTTCTTTTTATTACTGAATTGGACTCCACAGAATCCAATTCAACGAGAGGGATTCACTTTGGGTAGGAGTATGAAGATGTGTAGAGCATGAGAGGAAGCATTGTCTCTCTACAGGTACAGGTGCTGGTAGGTGGCTAGGTTTGATGGTCGGAGTCGTGGAAGCACTCTACATTGCTTTTTCTGCTTGAGTTAGAAAGCAAGGTGATCACCTGACCTGAGAATGAGATGGAGGGAGGCCCCCAGCTGTTGGAGATTGAGTAGAGAGCGGGAAGTGGGAAAGTCACCCGGGAGAGTGGAAACGGTATGACTGTCATGGCTGGACCACAGTGGTTTAACCATTCACCTGTTGACAGATGTCTGAATTGTTTCTAATTTTGCTCTTTTGTGAATAAAGCTGCTATAAGCATCCATATACATATTTTTATGTGAGCACAGGTTTTCTATTTCTGCAATAAGTGCCCAGCAATTGCTGGGTTGTATGGTAGTTGTTTTTTTTAAGAAATCACCAAGGCCAGGCACGGCGGCTCATTCCTGTAATCCCAGCACTTTGGGAGGCCGAGGTGGGAGGACTGCTTGAAGCCAGGAGTTCGAGATCAGCCTGGATAACATAAAAAGACCCCATCTCCACAAAAATAAATAAATAGGCCGGAAACAGTGGCTCACGCCTATAATCCCAGCACTTTGGGAGGCTGAGGCAGACAGATCACTTGAGGTTAGGAGCTTGAGACCAGCCTGACTAACATGGAGAAAACCCACCTCTACTAAAAATACAAAATTAGCTAGGCATGGTGGCAGATGCCTGTAATCCCAGCTACTCGGGAGGCTGAGGCAGGAGAATCACTTGAACCCAGGAGGCAGAGGTTGCGGTGAGCCAAGATCACACCATTGTACTCCATCCTGGGCAAGAAGAGCGAAATTCCATCTTGGAAATAAATAAAGAAAGAAATAATAACAACAACAACAACAACAACTACACACACACAAATGCATACATACATAGCTTAATCCTGATCTACTTCTGCGGAAGTGAACCTTGGATAACAGCACCCTCACCCTTAGTCTTCTCATCTTCCTCTGCCATATTCTCTTCTCCTTCTCTTTCCCATCCTTCCTTCTGAAGCCCAAATGCTGACTGAATTACGAGTGTGCATGTGGAAAATGATGTCAGCAATACAGTTTCTCCGACACTGTACCCAAGTCAAAACACAGGGGAACATTGAGGCACAACTCTTCCAACTCCCAGTGGAAGTCACTCCAGATAACATAGTTTCTCACGCTAATCAGTTTCATGAAAATCAAAAGCCCTGTATCATCCCATGGTCTATCGTTCACAGACTATTTAACCAATACTCTCACACGCACTCCTTACTTAGAGTCAGTTTTTAAAATTTGGGTTTTTGGCAGTATGTAGCTTTGTCACTTACCAGTCTGGCAAATGAAATAGTGTCCCAGCGAGCACTTGTCCCCTTTGAATGAGACCCGATCGAAGTTTCTGGACAGGTAGGTGCAGGTGGGAGGCTTTTTGTCCCCATGGGCAGCAATGTCTGCTGAGGGGAGATCAGACCCAGATGAGCCTCATACTCAAAAGCCAGGCTTTTAATTAATTTATTATTCTTGTTTTTGAGACAGAGTCTCACTCTGTTGCCCAGGCTGGAGTGCAGTGGTATGATCTCAGCTCACTGCAACCTCCACCTCCCAGGTTCAAGCAATTCTTTTTCCTCAGCCTCCAAAGTAGCTGGAATTACAGGTGCCCACCACCGTGCCTGGCTAATTTTTGTATTTTTAGTAGAGATGAGGTTTTACTATGTTGGCCAGGCTGGTCTGGAACTCCTGACCTCAGGTGATCTACCCACCTTTGCCTCCCAAAGTGCTGGGATTACAGGCATGAGCCACTGTGCCCAGCCACCAGACATTTTTAAAAAGTAAATATGAAAACCAAATTTGGCTGGCTTCCAATAGATAGCAATTTAGAATTTCCTCCCATACATTATAGTTTATTTTTTTATATGTATTCTTTATCACAGGGCTTAGTATTACTTTACCTATTTATTAATGAAGATGACAAGAATGATATAATAATGCCTTGGATTTGTCTCTAAAACTTCAAGATGATGATGCATAACTTTGAAAACACTTTGTAAGAAGGACAATAGATAATTTCCTCTTAGTTTTTGTGTTAGGAAATTTGAAGCTCAGAATAATGAATAGATGTTTATCAGGGAAAAAAAAAATGACCGTCAAAGCTTGCTGTCTTTCGAATCTAGCACAATTCTTTTAGTGAAAGGTTAGGTAAGTTAACTTTAGATGGGTTCTAGGAAAGATTGCATCACCTTTGCTACACAGACAAATCAAAGGCTGTAGCACAAAATGGAAACTTTTCAGAGGAAAGATGGTAATGAAGTGACTGGTTTATTCTGTATACAAAAGCAGAAAGATTAAGATTTTCCTTTTTTTCTGCCTCAGCATAAAATATAAGGAAGTTTCCTTCCTCAGCACTGAACCCCGCAGTCTTACCTGGGTATTTTTCGTCTTGATGTCTTTTTAGTGGCATTACATTTTGTCCAATCCACCACTTCTTTCCTTCTTCCAGAAGGTCCCAGATGAGATCTGGAACTTTCTGGTTCCTAATAGGAGCTAGGAATCCTCCCTGGGCATGGCAGTAGTGTTCTGCTTCCTCAAAGCTGCAGGGAAAGCTGTTAAGCTGATAACAATTATTTTGCCCACGTTGCTCTGGGCTGTTTAGCTCACTTCCTAGAATGATACTTGTTCTCACATATAACCAAAGCCAGCTTCTTCCTTTGAAGAACATTTTCTCTGAATTGTAGCAAGAAAAAGTATGTAGGTTCCGCAGCCGCCTGGTCCTTTAAATATATATATTAGTGGCCTTGTCTTAGTATTATTCTTTATGAATTGGGAACAATTTACCAAGGATACAAAAGGTTTTGTTTTGAGGACCCAGGTGCAGTTCCTATCCTACAAGCTGAAAACAAATAGCAGAGATCAATAAAGCAATGAGCCTTTGTATCTGGGGCCCCACCATCTGTGTCTACCTACCATATATGCCTATCGCAAATAGAGATGGATTATAAAGCTCAGTCTAAGCTGCACGGGGTAGAGGATGATGAATATCTAACATCTAAGTCAGTGTTGCTAAAAATTAAAAAGTGTAGCTTTTTCTTTTTTGAGACAGGGTCTTATTCTGTTGCCCAGGCTGGAGTGCAGTGGCATGATATCAGCTCACTGCAGCCTAGACCTCCGAGGCTCAAGTGATCAATCCTACCACGTCAGGCTCCCCAGCAGCTGGGACTACAGGAGCGCACCACCATGCCCAGCTAATTTTGTGTGTGTGTGTGTGTGTGTGTGTGTGGAGGTAGGGTCTTGCTATGTTTTTTGGGGTGGTCTCAAATTGCTGGGCTCAAGCCATCTGTTTGCCTTGGCCTCTCAAAGTCCTGGGATTACAAGTGTGAGTTACCACACTCAGCCACATGTTTTTTTTTTTTTTTAAAGAAAGTCATTCTTGTAGAACCCTAGGACTGATTTTTTTTTTTTCTTTGAGACATAGTTTTGCTCTTGCTGCCCAGGCTGGAGTGCAATGGTGTGATCTCATCTCATTGCAACCTCCACCTCCTGGGTTCAAGGGATTCTCCTGCCTCAGCCTCCCGAGTAGCTGGAATTACAGGCATACACCACCACACCTGGCTAATTTTGTATTTTTAGTAGAGACGGAGTCTTGCCATGTTTGCCAGACTGGTCTCAAACTCTTAACCTTAGGTGATCCACCCACCTTGGCCTCCCAAAGTTTTGGGATTTGGGATTACAGGTGTGGGCCACTGCACCTGGCCTAATTTTTTTAAAAAGGAATTTTATTGTGAATATTTAAGGTACATAGCATGATGTTATGGGATGCATATAGATATTAAGAAGGCTACTATAGTAAAACAAACATATCCATCATCTAACATTAGTTACCCAGTTTTTTTTGGTTTTGTGGCAAAAGCAGCGAAAATCTCATCTAGCATGAATCCTGTCTACTATCCAGTTTTGTTACCTGGAGTCCTCAGGTTGTACATTAAATCTCTCGACTTGTTCATCCTACATCTCTGCTACCCCCAGGACTGATTTAAATTACTGTATTCTGTCTCTTAAGTACATGCAAACAGAAATAAGCATAAACTCTATGTTTTTTGATATGGGGTCTCTCTATGCTGCTGAGGCTGGAGGAGAGTAGCATGATCATAGCTCAGTGCAGTCTTGAACTCCCGGACTCAAATGATCCTCTCACCTTGGTCTCCCAAAGTCCAGGTGTGAGCCACCGTCCCAGGTCCATGAACTTTATCTTAAAACTCTTACACAGTCATAAAAACCAAGCAATATTAAATGGAAATATGAATACAAATTAAATACAAACAAAACTGAAAATGAATGAGATCCAAATTTTGCCAAGCTAAATAGCAGATAAACAGGGTTCTCTGGCCTATGACTGCACAGGTTTCTTTGAATCTGGCATGCATACTATTTTATGATATGGGGAAGATTCAATTCTGTTACCACATTTCTTTATTTGACTCACTAAAAGAAAAAAACCTTTGTTCACACAGCAGGTCACTTGGTCTCCACCTGTTGCATACCCATCACATGTATTACAGCTGGTTCTGTCTTGGTGCCAGAAAATGATGATCAACGCAAACAAATGTGGGCACTGGACCAGTTGGCAGGTTTCAGGGTTTGGATGGTTATTCAGATAGTCCAAATGATACTTATATTACTCTAAAAATCAGTACAGAAGTGGCCACCAAAATAATGAGATTCTCTAAAACACAGACTCCGAGAATACATCCTGTTTGAAAAACACTGCAGTAATCAGCTGGGTGTGGTGTCTCAGACCTCTGCTCTACTCCTAGCACTTTGGGAAGCTGAGGTGGGCGGATCACTTGAGTTGAGGAGCTCAAGACCAGCCTGGCCAACATGGTGAAACGCTGTCTCTACTAAAAATACAAAAATTAGCCAGGCATGGTGGCATGTGCCTGTAATCCCAGCTACTTGGGAGGCTGAGGCAGGAGGATCACTTGAACCCGTTGGTGGAGGTTGCAGTGAGCTCAGATTGTGCCACTGCACTCCAGCCTGGGCAACTGAGTGAGACTCTGTCTCAAAAAACACCCCCAAAAACAAAAAAACCAAAAAAAATACTGCAGTAATCAAATGAAAGATAAATATAGCACAATCGTCACTTTCAAAAAGTCCAGTAAGGGAAGAAGAGGCATAATAATTACAACTAACAAAGACAATGAAAAGTGCCAGCCTAGAGGGGCAGCTTAAGTGCTGCTGTGAAGGTTCAGGTAAGGAAGAAATTACTTTCGGCCTTTGAAACAAACATAAAGATGGCGATGTTTAGACAGATAAAACGGACATCTTGTCAGAGAAGTCGATGTGAATAAATACACAGAGGTGGGAAAGTGGAAGGTATTGATAAAAAGAAAGAAATATTTGTGTGTGTGTGTGTGCATGTAGGGGGTACTCGGTGGGACTGTAGTGGGAACCGTAACCAGAAAATGGGAGTGTGTCAAGTGCCAGGATAAAAGGTTTGCAGTTCATTTGGAAGGTTTCTGAGCAGAGTAGTCCACCCTTAACAAGCATGTGTGGCAATGGACTCATCCGGATACGGGATGCCTTTTTGTTTTCAAAGTTCACAAAGCCTCAACTTCTAAACATCTTCATATACAAACACAAATACACCACACATCCACACATACGTTTCAAGCATTTTAAAATAAAACCTGATGTTGATGAAATCTCTGAAAGTCAAGTCAGGTAATTTCATTTCAGTCCTTTTCATAAAGGGTAAAGTACATTTTTTTTTTTGAGATGGAGTCTAGCTCTGTTGCCCAGCCCGGAGTGCAGTGCACAGTCCTGGCTCACTAAAACCTCTGCCTACCGGGTTCAAGCCATTCTCCTGCCTCAGCCTCCCAAGTGGCGCCCGCTACTAGGCCCGGCTATTTTTTCTTTCTTCTTTTTTTTTCCAGTAGAGGCGGAGGCGGGGGTAGGGGGGTGGGGGGGGTTCCCTCCATCTTATCCAGGCTGGTCTTGAACTCTTGACCCCAAGTGATCCGCCGCCTGGACCTCCCAAAGTGCTGGGATTACAGGCGTGAGCCACCCTGCCTGGCTTCAAGAAAATGTTTTCATTTCTTTAAAAACCTGAAGAAAAATCAACTTTTAAGTAGAAAAATTTGTATATTAACATATTCATTTTATATCAACACAGCAGTAAAATTTATTATTTATTTATTTTTAAATAAAGACGGAGTTTCACCATGTTGGTCAGGCTGGGCTTGAACTCCCGACCTCAGGTGATCCGCCCGCCTTGGCCTCCAGAGTGCTTGGGTTACAGGCGTGAGCCGCCACGCCCAGCCAATTTATTTTTTAAAGTAATAAAAACTGCACAAATACTTCTGGTGTGAAACACAGTGTTCTAATGTCCCCACTAGAATAACTTCAGCAGGGGGCCCACGAAAATCGCAGCGCGACCCCGGCAGAAAGACAGCGGTGTGTGGCACGACCTCAACACCTGTCTTCCTGACAGAGCCCCGACTCCTGGCGGACTCTCGGATTCGACGTTGCGGGACTGCGGGACTACGGGACTAGCGACAAACCCCGCGCAGCAGCTCCTCGGCCAACCGCGGGAGACCACGCAGGAAGACCAGGAAGAGGGCGGGTAGAAGAGGCTCGACCGCCGCTACTGCGCAAGCGCACCCATCAGAACCTCGAGGTGGTGCCGGGCCTTCCCCGCTGCGGAGGCGCCCGCTCAACCCTACTGCCCGGGGATTGGTGGACTGGCGGCTAAGGCCGCCGCCATATCCTCCAAAGGAAGGGAGACAGGGGCGGGCTTAATGACGGAAAAAGCATGGCGTGGAGACACCTGAAAGTGAGTCCCGCGCGTGATGCTTGGGGCCTCGAGGGTGTGTCCGGACGGGAACAGGGCGGGCGAGGAGAGAACGGGGAGCTAGGCTGGGTTAGGCTTGGACCGAAGGCGGCTCCGGGAGTGTGCCCCACCCCCCGGACGTGTGCGTGTTTCCGGGGGCGCCTACAAATGCTCGTACGTGTGCATTTGCACGTGGACTCGGTCGGGCGTGTGCAGACAGCGCCTGCAGGTCTGGGAGGGTGCTGATGTGAGTGTCTGCGCCTGGGCCATGTTTTTGAGCCTGGCACAGGGCTGCTTAGTTAACACATCACCTCCTAGCGTTGTGTGCAGGATCCAATACGGAATGAATCTAGAGTAGGACATGCTCCCAACCCTTTTAGGTAAAGTTTTGTTGGGAGGGGGGGAGGCTCTGTGTGAAGAGTTCTTAGTTGTATCCCCGTATGTAATAGATATTCAAATGTTTGTTGATTGGCATGGGGGGCGTACAGTCTCCAAGGGAGGCAATGAATATCTTGAGTCTCTCTTTTACTTATTCATGAGACGGAGTCTCGCTCTGTAGCTCAGGCTGGAGTGCAGTAGCGTGATCCCGGCTCACTGCAACCCCCGCCTCCGGGGTTAAAGCGATTCTCCTGCCTCAGCCTCCGGAGTAGCTGGGATTACAGGCACGCGCTACCATGCTCTGTTAATTTTTGTATTTTTAGTAGAGACGGGGTTTCACCATGTTGGTCGCCCGGCCCGAGGCTCTTTTTAAAATCAATATGTGAGGCCGGGCACAGTGGCTCACGTCTGAAACCCCAGCACTTTGGGCGGCCAAGGCAGGCGGACCATGAGATCAAGAGATCGAGACCATCCTGGCCAACTTGATGAAACCCCTCTCCACTAAAAATACAAAAAAATTAGCTGGGCGTGGCGGCAGGCGCCTGTAGTCCCAGCTACTCGGGAGGGAGGCTGAGGCAGGAGAATCATTTGAACCTGGGAGGCGATATCGTGCCACTGCACTTCAGCCTGGCGACAGAGCAAGACGCCGTATCAAAAATAAAAAATTAAAAATAAATAAATATAGGGAGAGAGATGGGGTCTCACTGTGTTGCCCAGGCTGGTCTAGAACTGTTGGCCTCAAGAGATCTTCCCGCCTCAGCCACCCAAAGTGGTGGGATTACAGGAGTGGGCTACTGCACCCAGCCAATGAATACTTGATCTACATCTTTTTAGCAGTTTGGAAAGATCCTTAAAAACAAAGCTGATCATGTCATTTCCTGGCTTAGGGAACAAAACCCAAATCTTTATTTTGGCCAAGACTCCTGCTCATTTCTCCTGCCTCGTCTTAAGCCTTACTTTCCCCTCACTCTCTGTTCCAAACTTTCTCCCTTTCTCATTCTCTTCTACTGTGAGAGCCTTTATATTTTTTCCTCTCACTACCGCCTTCTAGTTAACTATTTTTTTAAATAATTGAACCAGAATAAGTTCAGAGAGACTCCCATCAACTGGTTTATCCCTTGAGCATCAGCTTTAAGTCATTTCCTTAAGGAAGGCTTTCCTTACCTCTAAAATTAGGTTGAATTCTTTCCTTACCTCATACTTTTTATCCTTCATCACAGTTGCCATGACTACATATTTGCATGATCACTGATTTCTGTCTATCTCTTCATAAGATCACATTCTCTACTAGGGCAGGGGCAAGATCTGTTTTGCCATTTTTGCTCATCAGTATTTGATGAATGACTGGACTAATGAATTATCATTCAGCACCTGGCAGTGATAATTAAAGAAAAGCACTGTGAACCACTTTTGGCAGAAGGAGCATAGCGTGGAGACACCTGAAAGTGAGTCCTGACTCACTGCATCCTGGACCTCCTGGGCTCAAGGGATCCACCCACTTCAGCCTCCCAAGTAGCTGAGATCACAGATGCACCACCATGCCCGGCTAATTTTTTATATTTTGTCGAGACAGGGTCCCACTATGTTGCCCAGGCTGGTCTCAAACTCCTGAGTTCAAGCAGTCCTCCCACTTCAGCCTCCCAAAGTACTGGGATTATAAGCATGAGCCACCAAGTCCAGCTATGTACAGTTTTAAAAAGCCAGCATAATTAATACCCCAACTGGAATCTAAAGGAGGAATTTTAAAAGTAGTTTATATTAATAATAAAATCGCATGTATTTCAGTATGGAAATATTCTGCATGATTCCCCTAGTGAGATAGTTCTGTTGAAGCCTCTATTTAGAAATGTGAGTACACAGGTGTGTTTCATCATCCAACACCCCAGCAAAGCACTGTACCATTCCCCATGAGATTTTCTGAAATGGTGAACAATTCTTGGGAATGTTCTGTGCAAAACTGGACAGTTGCCCCTCAATTTACAAGACACTTGTACTGTATGTGAAAACCATGTGGAGGCTGGGCATGGTGGCTCACACATGTAATCCCAGCACTTTGGGAGGCCAAGGCAGGAGTACTGCTTGAGCCCTAGAGTTCAAGACCAGCCTGGGCAACATAGCAAGACTCCATCTCTTCAAAAAAATTGGCTGGGCTTGGTGGCCTGTACCTGTGGTCCCAGTTATTTGGGGAGGCTGAGGTGGGAGGATTGCTTGAAACCAGGAGGTCAAGGAAAACAGTTTGTGTTTATGTGGTAAAATGTAGTTTGGCTCAGATAATAGGAACAGATCATTTTTTCCCCACACAAATGTCAGTAGGACATTCAGAAGTCACATAGGAAGTGGTACAGTTCATGTCAGATAGTCTCAAGCCCAGAAAGATGCCTGACTTTATGGATTCCTGCCCACCACATCTGTTAGCATTGCCCTGTCACTAACCAGTTACGGTGTCCACCACAATCCCCCAGGGGACGGTACTGTCCCTCCTGAAATCTCTGGCCTGGAGTCCCAGGAAAGCCTTTAGGGCCTGAAGAGGTAGGTATGCAGAAATGTAGATAGAGCCTCCGACTGTAGCGGCTAGTGTCAGCAGAAGGCTAAGGGCATCTGTTTCATGTGGCCTGCCATTATGCCCTCTTTGTGCCTGGGTGTGAAGGGCTCAGGGAGGGTGTTGCAGCCTGGTCTTGGGGGCCCCTCTATTAGGCTCTTTTTTTTTTGCAGAAGCGGGCCCAGGATGCTGTGGTCATCCTAGGGGGTGGAGGGTTTCTCTTCGCCTCCTACCTGATGGCCACAGGGGATGAGCGTTTCTATGCTGAACACCTGATGCCGGCTCTGCGGCGACTGCTGGACCCAGAGTCAGCCCACAGACTGGCCGTTCGCTTCACCTCCCTGGGGCTCCTTCCACGGGCCACATTTCAAGACTCTGACATGCTGGTAGGTGTTCTGGGATACCCTGTGCATTAAATGCAAAGGTGAAGGCTGAAGTTCCTGAACTCAGCTGGGCCTGATCTTTTTGAAAACCAGAACCCCAAGTGGGCAGTGGGGATTTGGAATTCAGTCTAAGCATTATTTTATGTCATGTTGCGTATATGGGATGGTGTTAGGTGGTGTTCCTGTGAGATCCTCCCAACTGCTCCCTGAGCTGGGTTCTGTTATCGTACCCTGGCAGGGATCAGGAAACCAAGGAACAGAGTAGTAACAAAAAGTAACCCAGGTCACACAGCTAGCAGAACCAGGATTCAAACCCACGGAGTCTGACGCTGGCTTCCTGCCCCTTGGCCACTGTCCTGCCTTGCGGAGGTTCAGGTAGTTCAGTCTTCCCCTCGGCTACATGGGGAAGCTGCCAGAATCAGTAAGTGAGGGTGCGAGGCAGGAGCGTCTAGTCCCAGCCTCAGCCTCACTCAGCTGCATGTCCAGCATACGGGCGCTCTCCACGCGCTGATGCGGGCCGTGTTCCAGGCTTAGTGCAGCACACCGAATCGAATCCCTGTCCTTGAGGAAGCTGCATCCTCGTAGAAGCCTCCGCAGTTTGCTTTTGAGAGGCTTCTTACCAAACGGGAGGACAACAGAAAGATTTGTGTGTGAAAACGCAAACAGGGAGCGCTCAGAACTCTGGTGGGGAGGGTCCCTGTTACAAACTAAAGGGGCCTTCACCGCATTTCCCCTTCTGAAACTCCTTTTCACTGTCTGATTGTATGGTGTTGAGCAGATGTGTCGTTTTCCCTGACACACCATGCTCACTAACAGGCACTGTAGGCTCAGAAAGAGCACTCTTTTAAGCCGTCCTCACCCCAGAGTGCTAGAGTGCCCTGGAACCAGTGAAAATGTGAGTGAATAATGAGTGGGATACAGAGATGAGGTGAATTTAGAAGGAAGTGCAGTGTGCCTGAGGGCGAAAGCTGTGTCTGTGTAAACACAGATGCCAGAGATTGCAAACGTGACCTCTGAGCTGTTGCCCTAAACACCGTGGTGTGGGCCCACTCTTGCAGCAGCTCATTTAGAATGTGACTCAGACTTAACTGGTAGCCAGGACTCTTGATGATTTCACCCCAACTTTCCTGGTTTAGCTCTCCATGCTTTGCCTCTGTCAGGTGTGTTAGAATCCCCTGGGGGTACACCTGGAATAGTCAGATGCCCTGGCCTGGTACCAGGAGAGTTTCACCGCCATATCTGAGAGCGGAGCCTGGTCTAATCCAGCCCCCAGGCTTCTCCCAGTCCCGAGGTGCCACGAGCATTCTCACCTTCATTTGTTGTTATTCTTCCTTCTTGGAGCATCTCTCTTAACCCCCTGCTTCCAGGATCCTTTGGTGCTCACCCTGGGAGGCCCTGGCTAGTCTCCTGAAAGGTCACTGGAGCCTGTCAGTCAATTCTGCCCAGCTGAACACCTCACCTTCCGTCCTCTGGTTTCCCATGGGAGGCGGGGGCAGGTGGCCCGGGCTTCTTACCAGCCTGGATGAGGAGGGACACAGCTGGAGCTGATGTTTATTAAGCTGATTAAAGGGTTTTGCTGCTTGACACGCCGTGGTTTCAGGGAAGCACTACCTAAGGCCTGACACCAGCGAGCTACTCTCTCCCACCAAGGCTAGTTGACAAGGTATGAACCTTAACCACAATTGGAAAAGACAGTGCTCGTCTTTTGTTCATTCAACACACGGTAGAAACACTGTTTCTTCCCCCAGGCTTGCTAATAATTAAATCTTCATGGTTTTCAAACTCTAGCAGGTGTCACAGTCCCCTGGAGAGCCGGCACTATTAAAAATAGGTTCCCCCAGTGCTCCATTCCCCCGCTAAGGATTTTGACCTTGGGGGTGGGCCCTGAGATCTGAGGTTTCACAAGCTTCCCAGGTCATTCTGATGTAGCCGTGCCGGGAAGCATGCTTTGAGACACGCTGGGTAGCCTTGTGTGCCTCTGACTTTGTCTTCTTTTTCCCAGGAAGTGAGAGTTCTAGGCCATAAATTCCGAAATCCAGTAGGAATTGCTGCAGGATTTGACAAGCATGGAGAAGCCGTGGACGGACTTTATAAGATGGGCTTTGGTTTTGTTGAGATAGGAAGTGTGACTCCAAAACCTCAGGAAGGAAACCCCAGACCCAGAGTCTTCCGCCTCCCTGAGGACCAAGCTGTCATTAACAGGTAGGTGCGTGGCCCAGAGTTGACGGAGGATGCCCTCTTTCCAGCTGGGCTTTCAGAGATGTAAGATCTGCGTCTGTTGTTTTCTGTCATACAATGTGGACATTCTTCTGTCATTTGGAACGTTGAGGAACCCTATTGAGCATCTACTGTGTGCCCCGGGCATCTATCTTGAAAAGCAGGCTTTATGTCCATTTAACAGTTGTGTATGTGGAGGCTCATGGAGCCAAATAACTCAGCTTCAGTCACGGAGACTGTAAGCAGGAGAGCCCGGGCACGGCCTGGGCTTATTGGACTTTAGAGTCTCTGCTCTGTCCATGTTGTTTCTCCAGTGCCCTTACTCAACACTGTCCAAGAGAAATGTAATGTGAGCCCATATGTGATTTAAAGTATTCTAGTGACCACATTAAAACAGTAAACAGAAATAAGTGAAATTAATACTTACTTAAAATTATAATTTAGTTATATTTGATATGTTACAAGTATTTAAAAAGCATATATTTGGCTGGGCGCAGTGGCTCACGCCTGTAATCCTAGCACTTTGGGAGGCCAAGGTGTGAGGATCACCTGAGGTCAGGAGTTCAAGACCAGCCTGGCCATCATGGCGAAACCCCATCTTATTAAAAAAAAAAAAACAACATATTTAAAACAACATAAAAGTTATTAATGGGCTATTTTTACCTTCTTTGCTTGTCCCAAGTCTTCAAGAGCCAGTGTGTACTTTCCTCTCAGCACCTCTCCCTTCAGACCAGCTGCATTCCCAGCAGCCACGTGGGCAGCAGGCTTGTATTGGACAGCACAGCCCCAGCCTTGAGCAAACAGGAGAAAGTCATATTCAACATGCACAGCTGCTCTTAGTAGGAGAGATCCTTTTAGACTGTAGAAAGCCCCTCCCTTTGTCATCCCTGGGCAGTTTTTACTACAGCAAACCCAAAAAGTGAAGAAGTGCCTACTTTTTGGAAGAGGATTTTGAAGAGCTTCCTTGGGAAGATTTCAAAGGGCATCTTTGGGGCCGCTGGTAGCCGCCTGGGAGACAGACCTGTAGGATGTTTGCTTGGCCGTGCTTCCTGCTTTATTATGCTTGTTTCAGGGAAATTCTCCAGCATTAGAGATCAAGTTATTGATCTTTCTGCTGCATTGCAGGTGGAGATCAATACCTTCAGAATTGGCCAGGCAAAATGTATTTGCATATCATTCAGCTGCTACAGATAACTGCAGGTGCTGGGATGATGGTACTTGGTGAATCCTGTAGGTGAGCAGGGGTGAGATCATGCTCTGAGCACTGTGTATGCGGCCTCCTGGCTGCGTGGCGCCTGGTGGGTGTGCAGTAAACAGTTGCTGAATGAATGGGTGAATTTATGAAGTCATCAAATATGCATGCTACTGTATCTGTTATAGATGCTTTCGGCTTTAACAAAGTGGCTTACACAACAGGCATTTGATATTATTTTCTTCTCATAACAGGTGTGATGCACCAGCGCAACGCTGAGACTCTGGTCCAACTTCTCTGGGCCTTCCCTTTTAGCTTGTCAGAGAGTGATCTCAGCTGCAAGTATTTTGTTGTTGTTTTGAGATGGAGTCTTGTTCTTTTGCCAGGCTGGAGTGCATTGGCAGGATCTCAGCTCGCTCATCTGTCTCCCAGATTCGAGCAATTCCCCAGCCTCAGCCTTCTGAGTAGCTGGGACTACAGGTGTGCGCTACCACGCCTGGCTAATTTTTTTTTTGTATTTTAGTACAGATGGGGTTTCACCATGTTCAGGATGGACTCGGTCTCCTGACCTCATGATCTGCCCGCCTTGGCCTCCCAAAGTGCTGGGATTACAGGCGTGAGCCACCGCGCCCAGCCAAGTATTATGTTCTTACACGGACGCCCAAGAGCAGAAGGGAAGAGCAGAGGGCTGCTCTCAGAGGCTCCCAGTAGGCCTCACTAGTGTCTCCGTGTCCACATCTGGGCACACACTTGTGCTTCACTTGCCAGTAGGGCTGGGAAAGGAGTCATTAGCATTTTCACCCTGTATCAGGGAAGGTGGGTTTTACTGACTAGAAGGAAGAGGAAGAGGCTAGGGACACAGGGATGAAAGAGAGATGAGGCCCCTGCCTTCGGGGAGTGTCTAGTGACAGTGACAGAGGGACGAGAGAGGTATGAGATGTTGCTCACCCTCAAGAAGATTGTAACCTAGTACGAGACCTTGAGCATATATGTGTACATCTATCCTGAGCCAGGAGAGAGGTAGGAAGGCCAGGGGGATGAGGGGTCCTTTGTAGCCGGGAGCTCTGTGCGGGAGGAGAGGGAGCTCTCGCTCTGAGCTAGGAAGAGATGTGATTTTCACAGGCAGAAAGCGTAGGGAGATGGAGTGGCTGCAGGGGCCTCAGGAGGCTGCTGGGGAGCCCAGCAGCAGGTGGCGAGTGCGCGTGTGATTCTCAGCGGCTGGGTAAGGAGTGGCGATCCAGCAGGTCTGGGGCAGCTGCTGCCGAGCCTGGGCTGTTTCCAATGCCAGTTGGCTGAGCGTTTGCAAATTTTAATTTTTCCTTGGGTATTCGATGGTGTTCTGGCAAGTTCTCTAGGAGCCCCAGGGGTGTTTAGACCCTGGAAGTGTAGAACTGACTGTGATTTCTTTCTCTTGTGTTTAAAGGTCTTAAGTGTACAGGAAGTGGCCATGGAGCGGTCTCTCTAAATCCTCTGTCCTCTCACTTTGCCCCTCCCGTCTGCTTGTTCTCTGCAGGTATGGATTTAACAGTCACGGGCTTTCAGTGGTGGAACACAGGTTACGGGCCAGACAGCAGAAGCAGGCCAAGCTCACAGAAGGTAAAGTGGGGTTGCATCAGAGGGCCTTTCTTATTGATTAGGAGGAAACGTGGGAGAAACGCTGGGAACATTTCTAGTGAAATAAACATGATTGAGCAATAGCAAAAACCACTAAGGAACTCAGTGGTTACCTGAGATCAATAGCAAAAACCACTAGGGAACCACCAAAGTGCCTTCTAGAGGGATCTTCCTGGTCCCACACAGCCTCCAAGAGTTTAACTGGATTTCACAATTTAGCAAATACTCACTTTGCTTCTGCCTGGTTATGTAACCTGTTACCGTAACTAGGGAGGCCTGAAAGCAAACAAAGCAAAGTGGCTGGGCTGTGATCTCATGGGCAGTGAGGGCCTGAGCAGGCCTTGAGCGTCATCTTCCTCAGGTCCCCTCTGTCCTCCCTTTTTTTTTTTTTTTGTCTCGTGTGTAAATATTGTTCATTAATTATAGAAGACTTAGTAAATACAGAGAAATGTAAAGACAGAAAGTTAAGAAACGGATACTCCTCCCTACTCAAGTATAACTCATATTAGCATTTGGGAAAATATTCTCATGACTTGTTTTGGAAACAGTGTTCATCTTTGGTTCAGTGTGGTGGCTCATACCTGTAATCTCAATACTTTGGGTGGCCAAGGTGGGAGGATCACTTGAGCTCAGGAGTTTAAGACCGGCCTGGGCAACATGGTGAGATCCCATTTCTCTAAGAAAAAAAAAACAACAACATACATTTTGGAAGGTGCCTTCAGCCACACGGGTGTTCTCTGTGGCCTCTGCCTCCTCTCCGGATGTACTTAGTGGTTGCAGCCCTGTGTTATCCCGACCCTAATGCCCCTGATATGCTCTGGGACTGTGTGGAGCTGTGGCTCGGTAGTGACTATTTGCCTCTTTGGGTCCCTCTGAAACTCCGTCCAGGGTGTCTTAGTCCCAGATAGTCCTGGTAGCAGGATGAAGAAACCGCACGGGATTCATTTCAGGAAGTGAAGTGGAAAGGGCACTGAGCAGTGTCAGATTTGGGGAACAGGAAATGATCTTTTGGAAACCCCTGGCTTGGGTGGAACCCCGCTATACTGCAGAGCCGTGCACGTGGGGAGCTTTGGAGGTCATCACGGGACCTGCATGGTTTGTGATGTTCACCTGCCTTCGTGCTTGCTTTTTCTTCTCGGTGTCTGCCGTGCTGTGTCCTGGCTTCATCCCCTGTTCTTCCCCACCCAGCCCTCCCTCCCAGCGGCCCTCCTGGTCAGCGGAGTGAAGTGGAGCTGCAGCATGCTGTGCACGGATGTGTCTGCCAGCAGCTTAGGGGCCTCGATGACAGCTTCTTGTTAGCACCATGCCAAAGCTTTTATTAACACATGTTCCTTGGCATGGTGCCTTTTGGGGACAGAGTAATCCAGCAATTTCTGTGTGACTCCCAAATCTTGTCAGTTTGGGCAGATGACTTCTAATCCATTAGCTACATGAAAGTGATATTCTCCTTCAAGCCAGTTTACTTTTGTGGAAAAGAATTCAAGCTTACAAATGGTCTTGGCTTGATGGGAAGCTTGGAGACATTATAATAACCCTTTTGTCTAATTTAATTTTTTTGTTTTTTGACAGTCTGGCTGTGTTGCCCAGGCTGGAGTGCAGTGGCACAATTTCAGCTCACTGCAACCTCCACCTCCCAGGTTCAAGCAATTCTCCTTTCTCAGCCTCCAGAATAGCTGGGATTATAGGGGGGCTGCCACCACGCCCAACTATTTTTTATATTTTTAGTAGAGACAGGGTTTCACCTTGTTGGCCAGTCTGGTCTTGAACTCCTGACCTCAAGTAATCGCCTGGCTCAGCCTCCCAAAGTGCTGGGATTACAGGCATGAGCCACTGTGCCCGGCTTCTAATAGGGTTCTCATCCCCTCCTCCAGTCCCCTGCTGGAAGGTAGCTACACTAATCTCATTTAGTTTCTAGCTGAGATGAGAGGGTGTGCTGGGGTGTGAGAAGGTGGTTAGCAGTACAGCAGATGTTGTTTGATCCTCTCTGGCCTGAGAACACATTTTGTGAGCTACTTGTTCTAGGTCTTTCCCCAACCTTCAGATGGAAAAAAACAGGCTGTACCATTGATGTACCACTCCCTGTGCAGATATGAGAGTATTTTAGGAGAAATCAAGTGCAGACAACCCTTTTACCCATAGTGTGTTTCTGAAAATGTGTTTTTCTGGAGGTCCAAAATGCAAATCCATTGATAATGAGTTCCGTAGACTTTTCAGTGAGCTGACCTCCTGGCTTACATGCAAACTGAGACCCTCCTGAGAGTAAAAAGGGGCAGGTGTTAATAATGATGCCCAGGCTAGGGGAGCGATCAGGCTGTCCCAGGAGCACGGAAGATACAGGGTTCCCTCAGTTGTCACATGAGGGAGAGTCCCTTTCCTCAGAGAAGTAAAAGAAGTTAGAAACAATTACACCTCCACATTTCAGACATGATAATTGAAGATATTTGGCCGGGTGTGGTGGCTCACACCTGTAATTCCAACACTCTGGGAAGCTGAGGCAGGCAGATCACTTGAGGTCAGGGGTTTGAGACTAGCCTGGCCAACATGGTGAAACTCCATCTCTACTAAAAATACAAAAATTAGCCTGGGCACCATGGCTCACGCCTGTAATCCCAGCACTTTGTGAGGCGAAGCAGGTGGATCATGATGTCAGATCAAGACCATCCTCACCAACATGGTGAAGTTCTGTCTCTACTAAAAATAAAAAAATTAGCTGGGTGTGGTGGCACGTACCTGTAATCTTAGCTACTTAGGAGGCTGAGGCAGGAGAATTGCTTGAACTCGGAAGGCGGAGGTTGCAGTGACCCAGGATCATGCCACAGCATTCCAGCCTGGGCAATAGAGTGAGAAGACTCCATCTCAAAAAAAAAAAAAAAAATTCCAGTATATATATATTTTTGAGACAGCGTCTTGCTCTGCTGCTCAGGCTGGAGTGCAGTGGCGTGATCACGGTTCACTGCGGCCTCAATCCTACTCAGCATCCCGAGTAGCTGGGACTACAGGAGTGATCACTGCACCCGGCTGATTTTTTAATTGTAGACGGGGTTTTGCCATGTTGCCCAGACTGGTCTTGAATTCCTGGGCTCAAGCAATCCTCCTACCTTGGCCAAAGTGCTGTGATTATAGGCGTGAGCCAACACGCCCAGCCTGGTTTTCAGTATTGTATACATACTGTTTCATTTTGTTTTTTCATCACAACTACACATCCATTCAACTGAGCCAAGACCAACAAGCATCCCTTGAGGTGAGCGTCGCCGGCCTGACATCCTATTGAGTTCTGTCTTTGTTCAGTTTTATTCAATTCATGAGGCCTGTCTTTTGTACCATAAGTACTTATTTGTCCATTTTCCATGAATATTTTAAAAAGGGCAAAATGTAGCAAAACATCGTGATAGCTGCCCAGACTTTGCTAGACAGCCAGCAAGTGGTTTTTGGTCAGGAGGCGGGCCCAGGCCAGTGCAGCACCTGTCAGCCTGTGTGGGGCAGGTCAGGTTCATGCCTGTAATCCCAGCACAGCGCTGTCCATGGGTGGTTTGGTCAAGGACAGCCTCAGAAGGTGGCACAGGAAAGGGTGTGCGGGGCGCAGGCCTGACCAGCGATGTTTGCAGATGGACTGCCTCTGGGGGTGAACCTGGGGAAGAACAAGACCTCAGAGGATGCCGCGGCAGACTATGCAGAAGGGGTGCGCGTGCTGGGTCCGCTGGCCGACTACCTGGTGGTGAATGTGTCAAGCCCCAACACTGCCGGGCTGCGGAGCCTTCAGGGAAAGGCCCAGCTGCGCCGCCTGCTGACCAAGGTGGGCAACTGCACCTCTTCTCCAGGCCCCGTCCCACCAGCCCGTCCCACCAGCCTGTCCCACCTGCTCCCCTCCTTTCTCTAGGGCGGTTTCAGCATTGCCCTCAGAAGCTATCCTTAGCACCTGGACCAGTAGAACCCCTGGCTATGCCTTCCAGGATCCCCCTCTGATCCTGTCATGACAATGATTATACACGATGCTGACAAACTATCTGTCCCCGCTGCTGTAAACCGCGGGGTCTGTGAGAGCAGAGACCGTGTCTCTCTTATTTATCTCTCTGACCCTAGCACCCAGAGCTCTGAGTGAACTGAAGGACTTCATCACCTAGTACTTGCGGTAATATTTCCTGGTTATCTTTTAGGAATAAAAGTCTAAAAGAGGCTGGGCACAGTGGCTCATGCCTGTAATCCCAGCCCCATGGGAGGCCGAGGCAGGTGGATTACTTACAGTCCAGGAGTTTGAGACCAGTCTGGGCAACCTGGCAAAACCCCATCTTACAAAAAAATACAGAAATTAGCTGGGCATGGTGGCGCACACCTGTAGTCCCAGGTACTCTGGAGGCTGAAGTGGAAGGATCGCCTGAGCCCAGGGAGGTGCAGGCTACAGTTAGCTGTGATCATGTTACTACACTCCAGCATGGGTGACAGAGTGAGACCTTGTCTCAAAAAAAGTGAAAAACCCTTAAGCTATTAGCCAATGCCCATGGGGATCCCTTGGCTTAAAAAAAATGGAATCAAATCCATCTTGATGGTACACCTCACACGTCTGAGGGCTAGGTTTCCTGAAAAGGAGAAATTGTTCCTGCTTTAGTCTGATCACTTTTGTGGAAACCCTGACCTGCACTGTAGGTCACAGCTGTGCTGTGGGCTGTGGTCTGCAGGGTCCCCAGCTCTGGCCATGTGTCACCCTAGGTCCTGCAGGAGAGGGATGCCTTGCAGGGAGTGCACAGGCCAGCAGTGCTGGTGAAGATCGCTCCTGACCTCACCACCCAGGACAAGGAGGACATTGCCAGTGTGGTCAAAGAGGTTCGAGTGGGGGTCTGGGCCCAGGGTGCACGCCCGCAGTGGTCTGCAGAGGCTGTTTGGCCATCTGGGCAGCCCAGAACAGCAGCCTCTGTGATTTCCTCTCCTTGATATTGAAGGCTGGTTTGGTGCCTGTCATGGTGTAACTCACCCTGTAGTCAAAAGTGAACATTGGAATAAATGCTTGAAGGAGTCTTTTTCTCATGACTCTTCCTGTCTCTCCTCATCTCCATCCAGCAAGGTTAAGGCTTGAGCTTGGTTGGTCCTTGGCCAGTCTCAAAATGGAACTGAAAATTCCTTATCTCACTCCTCTCTCTAGCCTGTCTGAACAGCAGGTCTCTGTGGCATAGGAGAGTAGTGGAAACTGATTGAGCCCGGCCGTCATGGGTTCAAATCCTGGTTCCACCACTTACTACCTGGGGTCCTCAGACAAAACACTATAATTGGGTTGTTGTAAGGACTGGACCCTGTCCTAGTGGAATGTTACGGGTGGTCAATGTGGTCACGTTATGGCTCATTCTACAACTTGTTGAGGAAAAGATGAGTAGCGAGGTCTGGTGTAGCTCTTGCTTTGGGGGCTGTAGGTGTAGGCCGGCTGCTGCCTTTGACCTCCAGAGAAGCACCTCTGAGTCCTGCAGTGCCATGACTCATGGCTTTTTCTCTATGTCGTACTGCAGTTGGGCATTGATGGGCTGATCGTCACGAACACCACTGTGAGTCGCCCTGCTGGCCTCCGGGGTGCCCTGCGCTCTGAAACAGGAGGGCTGAGTGGGAAACCCCTCCGGGATTTATCAACTCAGACCATTCGGGAGATGTACGCACTCACCCAAGGCAAGGCTTCCGGTGTCTGTGTCTTCAGATCTGCATGTGGCTTGGGCTCTTGGGTTGTGATGGGAATCATCATTCCCTAATCTGCTGTGATTGTGGGAGGCTGGGGAGCTGAAGCCACATCCTTCTTTATGGTGTTGCCGTGTGCTTTTCTATAGGCCGAGTTCCCATAATTGGGGTTGGTGGTGTGAGCAGTGGGCAGGACGCGCTGGAGAAGATCCGGGCAGGGGCCTCCCTGGTGCAGCTGTACACGGCCCTCACCTTCTGGGGGCCACCCGTGGTGGGCAGAGTCAAGCGAGAACTGGAGGCCCTTCTGAAGTGAGTGAAGCCATGTGTGGCTTGAAACAGAAGTTAGGCTGAGGTTAATTCAGAATCACTTTCTTGTTCATTCAAAAAGAAGTTGAGGGGTACACTCTGAATGGGGAGAAATTATTCTGGGTTACTCTTTTGATGAAGGACAAACAGTGCCAAGCAGAACTGAGGATTCTCCAAGGCAGTGGTGTTTCTAAAGCGGAGTTGTCCCTTTGCTCGAGGGAGAGGAGCCTGAGGAATCCCAGCAGCATTCCCATTAATTAAGCAACCCTGGCTCAATGTTGGGAGCTGTCAATGCTTAAAAGCAATTTCCTTCCCGCTCTGTTCCTACCTTGGTGGAAGTATCCCTAGGTCCCTGGGTGAAGAGTGTAGAGAAAATGAACGAAGATGTGCCTGGGCGGGATGATGCATTTATGGGTGAACATGGGCTTCCTGTAAGAGCAGGGCCCATCCTTCACTGTTTGATAAAATTGCTTTGTTTGCTCTTTCCAGAGAGCAGGGCTTTGGCAGAGTCACAGATGCCATTGGAGCAGATCATCGGAGGTGAGGACGGCATCTGTCGGGAATCCTGATCTGGAATCTTCCCAAGGACTCAGGGAAGCCTCTGTGGCTGCATCGTGAGAGGAGGGACTCTGTCTTGAGCCATGTCCCCAAGCCGTGGCATGGCTGCACCATAAAAGCCAATCGGGGTCCCCAGGATCAACCACGGGCTTTCTTCAGTCCCTTGGTCAGACCATCAACTGCATTTGTGATTCTTTGTGGATTCAAACCCTAGGATCCGTCAGTATTGCAAGAACATTGAATATTAGGGGAAAAAAGTCATGGAAAAGATAAAGCCATTTAGAAGCTGGGTTTAAACCCTCGCCCTTTCTGGTTTGCCACAGGCCCTGCCCACATGCTGTGGGGCCTTCCAGGATCTTCCACCTGCATCTGCAGTGGACTTCCCAGGAGCCTGACTGTGTTTCATTTGATCTGTATTTACTTAATATTTTAAACTTAAAAATATATATATTTCAAACATAAGGGTGGGGTGTGGTGGCTCATGCCTGTAATCCCAGCACTTTGGAAGGCCAAGGCAGGCAGATCACCTGAGGTCAGGAGTTCCAGACCAGCCTGGCCAACATGGTAAAGCCCCGTCTGGGCCAAAAATACCGAAATTAGCCAGGCGTGGTGGCAGTCACTTTTAATCCCAACTACTCAGGAGGCTGAGGCAGGAGAATCCCTTGAACCCATGAGGCAGAGGTTGCAGTGAGCCAAGATGGCACCACTGCACTCCCGCTTGGGTGACAGAGCGAGACTCCGTCACAAAAAAAAACAAAAAAAAAGTTTTCCCATTTCTCTCCCTCCCTCTCTCTGTAACCTGGATAAAATATTCGTGTGTATTATGTATTTATTTTTGCTGAGTCATTGCGCCTTACCCTGAATTGCTTCAGTCTGTATCACCTAAGCATCCTGACATTGGGTTTTTGATGAGAAAACTGGCCTGAATTCTTCACCAGCAATTCAAACAGTACCACACTCTTGAAGTGTAAACATTCCTGTCTCTCCTCAGGCCACTCTGCAGACATGCCTTCTGCTTGGTATTTATCTCCTGGACTTTTCCCCCTGCATAAAAATGTTCATTTTCTATACACACACTCAGATATCTATGTGGCTGTGTGTATTTTTTGAATATCTATTTATAGATGGAATGCATACTGTTTTCTGTATAGTTATTTGACGTTTTCACACAAATGGCATCATCCCCCAAATGCAATTCTGCGTTGACTTTCTTCACTGTTCACATGTGGGCCGGTTCATGCTGGGCCTCAGTCCCCTGTTGGTGATCACGTTGCTGACTTCTGGCATTTTCCTATCACTGTTGGTGCCTCAGAGAACACTGTGTGAATGTGCCTTTGTTCCGGCAACAGTGCCCAGCGCATTCCAAGAGGTGTCACAGCTGGGCTGAGGGGCTGGTGTGTTCCACATTCTGATAGATAGAGCCAAGCTGCCCCCATCAGGTCTTCAAGCTGCCCCTTTCCCATCGTGGAGACAGCAACAGAGGGGACATCCCCAGCTCCTCTGGCTTTGCCTGTTCAAAGCTACCCTGTGAGGCCTGAAGAAAGGAGCTGCCAGGAAGGCGTCTCCTGTCCACTGAACACTGACTGTGGGCCGGACGCTGCGCCAAGGGCTTGACATGCCCGCTTTACAGATGAGATAGGGGCAGAGAGGCGGCTGATGGTCCACTCCCCGTGTGTGGAGGCTGCTTGGCTGGGCTCGAGCCTGGCAGGGTGGTCGCAGAGCATATTGTGCCGAATGGGCCAAGCCTTGGCTGCTGTCAAAGCCGGCTCCTTGCCTTCTGTTTCTCCATATTTGTTCCTTACTCCAGGAAGAGCAGTGCCCTGAAGGAGAGACAGGAATGGGCAGAAGGAGAAGGAAAAGGAGCCACGTGCTGGCCAGTCCCCTGTGAGTCGCTTTCCTCACCAGCTTGGGCTCCAACATGCCACATCAGGTCCTCGTACACATATTCTGGACACCTTCCTTGTTCTGTCTGGGCTTCGATGCTCTCTGTGAGTCACCTGCCCTCCCTTTCCCATGTTACAGGCATCTACCTACTCTGTCCCACTTAATAGCTTCAGGAATGAACGATTCCGGAAAGGGAGGGGAAGGGGTGGAGGAGAAGGGGGAGGACTAAGCCCTTGGAAGTTTCTCCATGGGAGACTGACATTCTGTCTCAGCACAGCTGGAACAGGCTGCTTGAGCACCAGGGTAAGGAGCTGTCTTGCATTCAGGGGCCATGTGGTGTGAGGATACCTATTTTTCTTCCCTCCCCTCCCCTCCATTCCCCTCCCCTCCTCTCTTCCTTGGACGGAGTCTCACTCTGTCACCCAGGCTGGAGTGCAGTGGTGCAATCTCGGCTCACTGCCACTTCCATCTCCTGGGTTCAAACAATTCTCCTGCCTCAGCCTCCTGAGTAGCTGGGATTACTGGTGCCTGCCACCGTGCCTGGCTAATTTTTGCATTTTTAGTAGAGACGTGATTTCATCATGTTGGCCAAGCTGGTCTTGAACTCCTGACCTCAGGCAATCTGCCTGCCTCAGCCTCCCAAAGAGATGGGATTACAGGTGTGAGCCAACACGCCCGGCCCAAGGATGCCTATTTTTCTTAATTCCGGAAGCCACATTCCGACCCCAGAGCAGCTGTCAGTGCTGGGAGACCTGGGAGACTGGTGATGCCTGCATCTTCTTTTGGGACCGAGGATGGTGGGTGGAAGGGTGTGCAGAATTCCAAATGCTATTTACATTACTCACTTTTGTGTTTTCCATGGAGTGCATAATTGTCTTTGGTTGCCAATTTCATATCAGTTAAATAAAAGCCCTAAGTTAATCCTATTCTGTGACTTACTCTTTTCACATGTCATCATAATGATATACTTCAATATTCATCCCTCAGATTGGCTCCGCTCTACCAGCCCTTTCCAGAGCATGAATGCTTCAGTGTTTGCTTATGGGTAAACATGAAGGATATTTTCAGTTTTTCACATCAGACAGTACTTCAGTGCTCAGGGTTTATGTATCTTTGTAGTCTTACATGTCTTTGTGGTAGAACAGATTCCCAGAAGTGGCATTGCTTGGGCAAAGATTATACACACTGAACATGTTGATAGTTATTGCCAAATTGCCATGAAAGAGGGTTGTCCAACTTTGTAAGGGAGGCCCCTTTCCTCTTACGTTGTTCCACACGGGAATTTCAATTTCACCGGTCTGGAATAAGCTGTTCTTCTCAACTTTTCCACTAGGAATAGCTTGCATTATGGCTCTCCCTTGGTTAAAAAAAAAAAAAAGAGAGAGAGAGAAAAAGAGGAAATGGAAGGTTTAGCAAGTTACTCTGGGCTGCAGCCAGAGTGACTGCCACGTGCATCTCTCTTTTTCTCTCCTCTCTCCTACGATGGGCTCAGCTCTGTGTCAGAAAGGGCTGAGGTTCCTACATGCAGCAGCTTTCTTCAAAGGGGCAGGTACTTCAGGTCATATACACTCTGTGTTTTGAAAGAATTCATTTCCCCACTGACTTTCTGATAGGTTGCTTCTGGGTCAAGTTCTGTAGCCAATACTTTTTAATCTGGTTATCCATAAAGACCCCACTTGGAACATATCCAGTCAGAATGGCGGTCTCCAGGACAAGCGGGGAACGGTGAGGCAGTGTGGAGACGATTTGCTCACTCCCATCTTGGAGGCCGAGGGTGTAGCTTGGCTAGGTCACTAGCTTCTTGGCGGTGCTTACTCAGTGTCCCTGGGTAGGAAAATCAAGTTTGCAGGACACGGAGGGTTGACTCGGCTCTGCTCTCAGCAGCAGATGGGAGACACAGGCTCCATCTGGAAGAGGACCCTGCTCTCGCACTCCAGCTGGTTTGCTGCCCGCAATGCTGGCCAGCCTTTAATAAGAGAAAGCCAGCTGGGTGTGGTGGCTTATGCCTGTAATCTCAGCACTTTGGGAGGCTGTGGCAGGAAGGTCATGAGGTCCAGAGATCAAGACCATCCTGGCGAACATCGTGAAACCCTGTTTCTACTAAAAATACAAAAATTAGCTGGGTGTGGTGGTGCGTGCCTATAGTACCAGCTATTTGGGAGGCTAAGGCAGGAGAATTGCTTGAACCTGGGAGGCAGAGGTTGCAGTGAGGCGAGATTGTGCCACTGCACTCCAGCCTGGTGAGAGTGAGACTCAGTCTCAAAAAATAAATAAATAAATAAATAAATAAATAAATAAATAATAAAAATAAGAGAAGGCAGAAATCTGCATGTTTTGTGAATCATCTCCAGTTTTTAAGACATGAGCTGATATCGTGCCAGTCCATTAAAACTGGTTTGTGTGCCATATGTGAATTAGGGCTTCTAATTTAGGTCCATACTGTTAACAAAAGACTATGAGATTTATGGAGGCAAAACGGAGATTTTTATTTTCTGAAGGCAATCTGCAGATCAGGGAGACACAGCCTTTGGTGTAAAATGAAAGTGTGCTCTGAGAACATGTCAAAGAGTAGGACATTATAAAGGCAAAAACCCACAAAAAAGGAGTAAGGAACAGTCTTACAGTGTCTTACTTTGTCACCTACTCTAGAGTGCAGTGGCACAATCACAGCTCACGGCAGCCTTGACCTCTTGAGCTCAAAGAGTCCTCCCACCTCAGCCTCTCAAGTGTGCACATGCTTGGCTATTTAAAATTTTTTTTGTAGACATGGATTCTCACTATGTTGTCCAGACGGGTCTCAAACTCCTGAGCTCAAGTGATCCTCCTGCTTCAGCCTCCAAAAGTGCTGTGATTACAGGTGTAAGCCATCGCGCCTGGCCAGGAACAGTCTTGACTGGATGACTTTTAAGCCCCAAATCACCAGTCTCTTAATTGGCTGGTTCCAGGTTGTTGGTCAGTTGGTACCTGGTGGTCAGGTGGGGAATTTCCAGGTACAGTTGTTTTCAGGCACTGTTCTTTGACTTGATCACAGAAAAACAGACTTTGCAGCACTTTCCAAGGACACAGTGTTACCACTCCCCTCACCCTGCCATGACCTCTTGGTTCTGCTTTTAACTTTTGGGCTTCAGGGAGTCCATCTTGTTTGTCAACTGGGGGTATAATTCATCATTTCCCTTTGGTAGAAACTTGCTGTAGGCAGCACTGATGACCAGTTTATGCTCTATCACATATTGTTGCCAGCATGTTGTGGCTACCTGCCCTGGGTCCATCTAGTCCCATGGTGGGACTCATGTGGCTAAGAAGCTTATGACAGCTGAACAACTTCAGCCATGCAGAGTCTAAAGTGGGTGGGCAGACCCTTGTTAGATCTTTTTTTTTTTTTGAGACTGAGTTTCACTCTTATTGCACAGGCTGGAGCACAATGGCGTGATCTCGGCTCACTGCAACATCTGCCTCCCTGGTTCAAGCTATTCTCCTGCCTCAGCCTCCAGAGCAGCTGGAATTACGGGCGCCTGCCACCATTCCAGGCTAATTATTGCATTTTTAGTAGAGATAGGGTTTCACCATGTTGGCCAGGCTGGTCTCCAACTCCTGACCTTAGGTGATCCACCCGCCTTAGCCTCCCAAAGTGCTGGGATTATAGGCGTGAGCCACCATACCTAGCCACCTGTTAGATCTTTATTAGTGTCTCTTATTGATGTTCAATTGTATTGGTTAAGACTATAAATAAGGCCCAGAAGTGGGATATGATCAAAATCTGGGTTGGAAAACTGGTAAGACATGTTAAAGCAGACAAGAACAATTTTCAAGAGGAGCTAGGTGTTTAGGCCTATTATGAGAAAGACGTAAGATAGTGCTTCTGGATGACGAAAAAAACATAGTCATGGTTAAAGATGCAATTGACAAGGAAATTTGGTTATTTCTGTGGCATACAACAATTTAACATAACCATAATGATGACTGTAACATATACCAAGATGTACCAAAATTTAGGAATATCATACTATTTTGGAACATGTTAATAATTTTTATAAATATAACTCAAAATTAAACATCATTTTTTTTTTATTTGACAGTGCTTCCTATATGGTTTTTTAACATACTAAACAAGCCCAAAATGTCTCTCTTGGACTTCCAGGAGTTCCCCTTTTTTTTGAGACAGTCTTGCTCTGTTGCCCAGGCTGGAGTGCAGCGGCATGATCTCTACTCACCGCAACCTCTGCCTCCCAAGTGCAAGTGATTCTCCTGCCTCAGCCTCCCGAGTAGCTGGGACTACAGGCACATGCCACCACACCCGGCTATTTTTTTTATTTTTTTTATTTTTAGTAGAGACGTGGTTTCACCTTGTTAGCCAGGATCGTCTTGATCTCCTGACCTCATGATTCACCCGCCTCAGCCTCCCAAAGTGCTGGGATTACAGGCATGAGCCACCATGTCCGGCCTATGCCCAGCTAAGTTTTTGTATTTTAGTAGAGACGGGGTTTCACCATGTTGGCCAGGCTGGTCTTGAGCACCTGACCTCGTGATCCGCCCGCCTCAGCCTCCCCAAGCCCTGGGATTACAGGCGTGAGCCACTGCACCTGGCCTACAGGAGTTCCTCTTATGTCTAACTTAGTTCAGGTCAAAAAAGACTTGACTTTATAATTTGAAATTTAATTTTGGGAAGGGTCTGTCAAATAGTGAAGGTTTAAAACACTTGATCAAAATAGAATCACAGGTCACTATGAAATAAAATGAAAATGACAAAGATTTCAGAGTCACAAAGCATAAGAAATCTTCCTGAGGAAACATGGAATGACTCTGTTTCCTAGACCAGTTCCCTAAAAGGTGAAGAAAACGCTTTTATAATTTCTTTTTTCATTAAAGAGCAAATCAGTGCTCTGAGAAAACCACTGTTCCAACACAGGGGCCCAGACTGTGGCCTTGCATCAGTGTTCTTTTGATATTAGTGTTTAATTTTTGGAAAAATATATACATTTCTTTTAATTTTAGCCAACTTGATCATACATGAAGTTTCTTTCACAGCTTAATCTTCTACAAACCATCTACAACTTGTTCAAACCTTCAATTTTGTTCTACACTTTTCTTTTTTCTTTTTTTGGCATTTGACCTTAGGTCAAAAATTCACTTTTCTGCCGGGTCTGGTGGCTCACGCCTGTAATCCCAGCACTTGGGAAGGCTGAGGTGGGCGGATCACCTGAGGTCAGAAGTTCAAGACCAATCTGACCAACATGGAGAAACCTTGTCTCTACTAAAAAAGCTGGGTGTGGTGGCACATGCCTGTAATCCCAGCTACTTGGGAGGCTGAGGCAGGAGAATCACTTGAACCCAGGAGGCAGAGGTTGCGATAAGCCAAGATCATGTCATTGCACTCTAGCCTGGGCAACAAGAGCAAAACTCCATCTCAAAAAAAAAAAAATTTACTTTTCTTTCTTCCGTCATTAGTCCTTTCTCATGTAAAAGAACAAAATTAAACTTTTTAATTTTTTTAAAAATAAAAAACACATTTTACTTTCTTTATACACTCTCTATATAGAATTGTTTCTCTTATATCTACTTTTATTTTATTTTTGAGGTAGAGTCTCACTCTGTCATCCAGGCTGGAGGGCAGTGGCACCATCTTGGTTCACTGCAACCTCCACCTCCCAGGGTCAAGCAATTCTCCTGCCTCAGACTCCTGAGTAGCTGGGACTACAGGCATGTGCCACCATGCCTGGCTCATATAGTAGAGACGGGGTTTAACCATGTTGGCCAAGCTAGTCTTGAACTCCTGACCTCCTGATCCACCTGCCTTGGCCTCCCAAAGTCCTGGGATTACAGGCACATTTAGTAGTTTTAATTATATATATTAACTATAATTTTAATTCTTAGTAGCCCTAATTTTAGTGGAAAACTTAGGAAGTAAGTGCTTTTGAATTATTTTATGTCAATATTTGTAGATGAAAACCATTTTGTAATTTTTTAGAAAGATATGTTTCCTCAATTTATAACAGATCTATTGTTTTCTAAATATATGACTTAGACATTCAATGATTACCTATTATTTAACATAGCATGATTTTAAGATTTTAAATTAATAATTTGAAATGATGACACAGGTACCCTTCCTAATGTTTTTTTCAGTTGTCTTGGGTCTCAAGTGCCCATGTGGCACCCAAGGACAGCTATGAAGGGCAGACCCTGTTGGGGTCCCAAATTTACATACCAGATATAGAGCTCAGGACAGGACAGAGTTGTGAAGATAATGCCTGGAGAATCCAACCCATCCCAGCATGGAAATGTTAGGAATAAAAAGTTCCTCTTCAAAAGGTTTAATTGTGTAATGTTCTTATCCTTTGTTCAAAAGCCCAGCCTCCTTGTATTCTCTTATTTCCAGCCTGCAAACCACCCTCCTACTCTAGTTATGCCCTGACATGCCCAGACATGTCCAGACATGTCTTGAACTATAACAGACACACCACTCCCACCCTCTTCTTCTCTTACGAATAGCGTGCTAACCATATTTAGAAAAGTTTAAGTCTTAGCCAACAGGGACTGGCTTAGTTTGTGCCGTCCAACCCTAGGCAATAGGGGAAGGACACAGGGACAGGAACTACATTAGGGATAAAAACTCCTTCTCTTTGTTTGTCATGCCCTTGTGATTGTGACTGATGTAAGCAGCACCCTTCTGCAGAAGTAGATTACCTTGCTGAGAAAACTTTGCCTAAGTGCAAGTTCTTTGTGGCTCCAAGCATTTGTTTCCAACAGCAAGGAGGCAAAGCTGGGCCAGGGAGGATGGGGCCATATTGGGCTTGGTTTTGACTTACAGCTGGTGGTCAAGGAACTGTGGGCATGTCCTCAGATCCCACCATGGCCAACCTGTCCAGACTCTAGAATCCAGATGCTCAAAACTGAAAAGAAGCTGACAGAAAGATGTGTGTAAGGCTTTGGGGAGCCCAACAGCCAGCCTTCACAGCTTTAAATAAGCAACAGTTTTCTGACCTTAAAACATCTACAGAAACTACCTAAACCTGTCTAACCAATACATTCAGGCAAGAAGTCTGAGTCAAATTTAATACTGATAATTCTGAAGACATTTAATTTTATTTGGCCAACAATTTAAACTAGTTTTATTTACCAAAGCTTACTAGAGTCACATAAGCTAAAAGGCATTTGAGTTTGTTTCTATTTTTCTGATATAATATTTTGATTTAAGTGCTTACTTTTTTATTAAGCCAACTAATTAGAGCTCTTTCATATATTTTGGTAGTGAACTATCACATGCACATGATACATATAAACATTCAGCCAGAAGAAAATTTTAAAGCTTTACAAGATTCTTCATTTGCCAGTTTTCAAATAGTTTTTCTCCTCCCTGCAGACAGACTATCAAGCTGTAAGCAATTGTTAGCAACCTGAAATTTGTACTTTGAAAGACATGAATAATTTGATAAAAATTTACGTTTCAAAGACACAGAACTTAGATCTTAACACCATTATCTGCCAAGACAAAAAAGGGGTGGGTAAAGGCCCAGTCAAGATAAGCTTTCCAGGAAAAGCATCTTAAACAAATGGAAGGTTTGTTATGTAAACTAAGACATCTTTCTTGTTGAAAAGTTTCTTGTGGTTTAAATGTGGGGATGCAGAGCGTCCTTACAAATGGAGATTTCTTTCATAGATGTAAATTTCTCTTACAAATAATTTCAAAATAGCCAGCTAAATTCCAGAAAGTATTTTGGAAACCAATCTAGTTAGATTGGTCTTTTTAAATTAGGTTGTTTCTTGATCAGATTATTGACTTTAGGGCAGAGCCCTTTAACAGGGTAAAGGCAGCCTTTTCCATGCTTGGGCTTAGCAAGTCTATTTTTACCTGTGGGCCTATCTTTTATAAACACTTTAGCTAGCTCGTTTTTCTTTTGAAGCAAAGGTACCTCTTCAAGTAGTTCACCAAAAGCAATAACCCTTAACCAAGGCTATGACTTGGTTAGTCAAAGATGAACCAGGCATGGCCAAGAGGTGGAAAACAGTCCTCACAAGATCTAGAACTACCGCAAAGTCAGCTTAAAGACGAAAAGTCTTTTTAGCCACAAATGGAACACAACCTACACTTATAACTGGCCATATTTTCTAGGATCTCAGCTTCTCAGCTGAGCACCTATGCATAAAGGCCCAAAGGCCCCATATGCCCCATAGAAGGAAAAAGGCGGGAAATCAAATCATGTTTTAGGTCATGTTTTGCTTTAATTTTGTCAAGAGAATTTCTAAAGCTAGCCATGTCACTATCAGTGTCCATGGAAGGAAAAAGGATCAATAACAAATGGGTACCCCAAAAAGGTCAAGAGTCAAACAAATAATTTAAAACAAATGGGACTGTTTCCCTGACTTGGAATTGAACCTAGGCTACAGCCACTAAAGCACAGACTCTCAGCCACTAGACCATAGGGTGGAGTGCTTTTTGTAAAATCTACAGGGGATTAAAAGCAGGCAGTTTGAGCATAAAAATTATTTTAACTGTTAAATAAACTGAGCTCCAAGATTCTCTTCAAAGAATCAGTATGTCCATATGTTCAGCTCTCTTATTCTTTGTTCTCCATTTTAAAGTTTAAATTCCTGGCTCTCTTTGCCCCCTTGCCTCTAGTTTCAGTAAACAACTTTCCCGCCAGTTCTAATCAGTAGTTCACATCTGTTCCCCTGGTCACCTGCTCTGACCTGAGTCACCTTTAGTTATGTGTTCTGTAACTGTCTTTCCCGCCAAACTGCTCACCCCACCACTCTGGCTCATATCCCTGGCTCCCTTTAAAATAGCCAATTGGAATTAGCTTAGATGGTGCAGTCCAACCCTAGCCAACAGGGGAATGACACAGCAGTAGGGGCTTCCTGTGTCAGGGATAAGAACCCCTTCCCCTCCCCTGTTCATGTGTGTGCTCGTCATTGCTCCATCCATGAGACACACCCTTCTATAGAAGTAAATTGCCTTGCTGAGAAAATTTATATTTGAGTGCTATTGCTTTTACAGCACTGAAAATTTACATATAGCATTAACTTTGTTTTAGATCATGTTTTTACTCTTTAATTTTGTCGGAGAATTTCTAAGGCTAGCCATGAAACTATTACATGTCTTAATAGTTTAACTTAATCTTTTCATAAATATAATGAAGGCATTTGTTTTGAATGAGAGATCTCTAAGATATTTTTTAAATTTAGGAGGCTAATTTAAAGGATCTGTCGGCTGGCCATTGACATTTAGAATTTTCAGTGGTATACTCATTTCAATAATGGCACAATCCAATCGTCTCTTTATGGAAAGTCCAGGATGTGATTTTCCAGATATAGAGTAAGTTTTTTTTTTTTTTTTTTTTTTTTTTTTTTTTTTTTTTTTT